>JNEK01002103.1:0-73182 GCA_000697295.1 Mucor indicus B7402
CTTTGACCCTAGTACTTTGCAAGCTTTCATTCCGGGTAACACTTTGATATTTTGTGCGAAAGTGAGTTTGTATGACTTGCAAGCTTGATTGATTTGTGCCATATCAAAGATGGAGCAGAAAACGGCATCCTTGTTTGATCTGGCATACTCAATAGAGTCAATTTTCTTGTTGTTAAAGTCTGCTATACTAAGAGGATTTGGGTCTGATGTAAGCATTTGGTACAGCGACGGCGCACTAATATCTAACGCCTGCAGTTGCGTTGGCTTTGGCTTTGGGAAAAGTAGTCGATCAAACCTTGCATAATCAACAGTACGCAATACATCGTTTGCCAGCAAACATAAAGGGAGTTGACAACCAATGACGAAGCGATCTTTCTTGTCAGGGATGTACGGCTTTAAGATTCTAATCAGCACATCCAGAGTATTAACTTCTTTTTCTGTAGCATCCGGAACTTCCTCTTTCAGACGCTCTATAGTAGGTGGCTTTTCAAGTGAGAGAAGAAGATGCTTTGCTACGAATTTCAAAGATCTTAGCCGTGAACTGGAAGACTCATCGTCAACAGCCTTAACTTCTTTTTCAGCAGAGCTCTATAAAACATGCGAGTTAGTTATTTTCAATTGTGCAGGCAGAGACTAGTTTTTACCAAATTGTCATTTTCTTTTTTCTTTCCTATGGCAGCACTAGTAGAGGGCTATTATATATACTTGTTGGTATATGCTCCCTTTACAATTAAACTCTTATGTTACCAAAACGGAGCTTCTATCTTTCCTAAGACTCTTGAAGAAATTAATTCTTTGTTCGCTTTTTTGCACATGGTGTTTGAATTTTTCTTGTTTTTCTTTATCAGCCATTTTCTGAAGCTTCTGTTCGAGTTTCTTCTTCTTCTTATATTCTCCTCTTACTAACTCTCTGCGTCTGTTTGATCCGACTACTAGCACATTCCTTTCAGCATCCTTTCCCTTCTTGTCTTCTCTCTCTTATTTTTTCTCTGCGATGTATGACATGTAATCTTTAGCCCTACTACCAGCCAAATGCAGCTTGAGCAAAACAGAGACCAAATGATCAAGAAGCTTTGTAAAGATGTTGTTGCTGGCCCTCATGTTCTTTATGTTTGTCATGATTTTAGTTGTAACAGCAACTTTTTCCTCTTGCTTTAACAAGTTTTTGTAAGTGTCTTTCTTTATTCCATTTTTTTCTAATTCCTCAAAGAAAAAGCTTTCTACAGGATGTTTTTGAAGATTGTCTGGACGGGCACCTGAACCAAAGAAGTGTGAGGCAATGAGTGACAGGTGCTGATCAGTGAACAGAACACCCAGTTCTTCTCGAAGCCCATTTGGGATATCTTTTGGAAGCGGCATAGAGGAGAACAAAGGCTGAATATTGTTTCTTTGAATAAACTCATCTGGGAGCAGACCAAGTATGTTGTATCCTTCTGATGATTCTACATGAAAGTCATCACTGTCGACGACAAAGGCTGTGCTTTTCATAATAATTACTATGGAGTTTAAACAGAAACTGGGAACAATAGTCACTTGCGTTCTTAATGGATGACTCTAACTTTGTCTTGACGATCTCTTCTATCTCTTTGGGCAAATCTTTTCTAAGGGCTTTGTTTATGGATATAGAAAAAGTTCTGTACTCATCCTTGGTATTTGTAGAGCCATCTTGAACTGGCTGTACAGATGAAGAAGAGGGACCTGGCTGGGCAGATAAAGAAGAAGATGAATCTTCTTTTTTAAAAGAGAGATTTTTCTCTTTAAGACTGCTGGCGATTGAGTCAAAGTGTTCATTAACATAATCCACAAACAAGTGAATTGGCAGCTTCCTGGCATTATTTTCCATAAAGTTTCTCATCACGGCAGCTTCCAGGCCAGCAAATGCCGCAGCATTTGTCATTATTCCGTTTGGAAGCCTTTTCTTGCTTTGTAAATCCTTTTTTGCTTTTAGTAAATCAGCATCAAGTTTCTTGCTGCTTCTTATCTTATTCAGAATTACAGCTGATATGAAATTATGCATTGATTGATCAAAGTATGCAAGATAACCTAGGTCGTTATTGTGTTGCTTTTTGGTTCTTTTAGCAAAGTGTGGTTGTAAAGATTCTGCATCACTGACACGCCGCTTGTTTGAGAGTGAAGGCACTGGTGTTTGCTTGTCTGCAGTAAAGGAGCTGTCCTGCTTTTTCTTCTTTGAGTTACGCATCCTTTTATCATAAGTTTTAAGAATTATGTTTGCTGAAACTATAGATGTATATTTTATAACTGTACCTTTATTAAAAAAAATATTAGAGATCAAGCTAATAGTGTGAGAAATAAACGAAAGAAAATGAAAAAGAAAAAAACATCCCAAGTCAGGATATGATCATAAAAAATATGGTCGCGTCTCTTCTTTATAGCAATACAGTGTTTCACAAGTTATCGCAGATAAATAGTTCTTTTGGCATTCAACAGAAGAAACGTTCACTTACAAACAGCTACAGACTAAAACATATGTCATATACCGATATTCAGTTCAATATAAGGCATTGACCATACTACTATCAACTTTATTAATTGATATGTAAATACCCTTTCTTCGGTTAAAGGCTGTTATACATAGAAGCAAGTAAAAATTATGACAAAACCAGTTGCGCTATTAAAATTCCATTTTGTAGCTTCTTCAAGCAGCTATAGTACAATAACTAAATAGAAATACTAACTGCTTGCTTTTCTCCCATGATATAACAAAAGGATAATTCAAAAACTTGTCCTTAAAAAGAATGAGAATTTTAAATTAATCACATCGAGTACCATCTTATAATTGAAGGAGAAATTATCAGCTACTATACCAGTCCCTTTCCAATCCTTATGATTTCAACATGTTTTTTCAATCTAATCATCTTACAACATCTTTGGTTTCAAGAGGATAACGAATTTTATGTTTCCAGTGGTTTTGAATAAATATGGTATTATTAGAATTAAAAGTAACAGTACATTTGGCTTTGCGATTAACTTTTATAAAGGTCTTGGGAAGTTTCTTTTTTTTTGAGAGGATACGCAGTTATCTTCTTTTGGTTTTTGGTTTCAAAAAGAGTTTAAATGGTTATGATTGACAAACCGCTTGCCCGTATGTCAGATAAAGACTGGGATCTTATTCAAGCGGTGCATATCAAGGGATCCTATGCAGTGACAGAAGCTGCTTGGCCGATCATGAAAAAACAAAAATATGGACGTATTATTATGACTGCTTCTGCTGCAGGTTTATATGGTAACTTTGGTCAAGCTAATTACAGTGCAGGTAAATACAGAAATATTTCGTCATGGTATGTATACTCATTTACTTTATATAGCTAAACATGGTCTTGCTGGTTTTAGTAACGCTTTAGCAAGAGAAGGCACCAAATACAATATCCATTGTAACACTATTGCTCCCATTGCAGCTTCTAGAATGTAAACAAAAAGCTTCAGTTAATCCTACATACACAAAATAACGAAAGACATTATAGGACTAAAACGATCATGCCCCCTGAAATCCTCGCTAATCTCAAACCAGAAAAGATCACTTTCTGTTGTTGGCTACCTGACACACGAAACCTGTAATGAAACTGGTGGTATCTTTGAATTAGGCGCTGGTTTTGTTTCCAAGCTAAGATGGAAGCGTTCAAATGGTACTGTCTTCAAGACAGACGACACATTCACACCTGCTGCTGTCGGCTCTCAATGGCGTCAAATTGCAGATTTCTCCCAAAACGCTCAGCATCCTACATCGATCGCAGACACAGATTCCCTTGCTCTCTTGAAACGCGCTAAAAGCACAACTAGAAGTCGTGAAGTTCCTTCTTTAAGATTTGATGGTCAAGGGGTCATTGTAACTGGCGCTGGTGGAGGACTTGGAAGAGCTTATGCTTTACTCTTTGCAAAACTAGGTGCTTACGTCGTAGTCAATGATGTTGGAAATACGTCTAATCACTTGCGTGCTGCTGATGGTGTAGTGGAAGAAATCCAACGTGCAGGTGGTAAGGCAGTTGCCAATTACGATTCTGTTGAACATGGCGAGAAAGTGGTTGAGACCGCTATCAAGACGTTTGGCCGTATGACCGAGTCAGATTGGAATAGTGTTCACGCGGTGCATTTACGAGGTACCTACAAGATGATCAAGGCCGCATGACCACACTTTGTCAAGCAAAACTATGGTCGTATTATTAATACAGCTTCCGCTGTTGCGCTTTACGGAAACTTTGGACAAGCAAACTATTGCACTGCAAAGATTGGCATCGTGGGTCTTTCTAACACACTGGCAATTGAAGGTAAAAAGAAGAACATTCTTTGTAATGTGATTGCACCCAATTCTGGTACACGTATGACTACTACAATAATGCTGCCGGAAGCGATTGAAGCATTGAAACCCGACTATGTGGCTCCTCTTGTTGTTTTCCTTGGACATAACGGTAATACCGAGAAGTCCGGCAGTGTTTTTGAAGTAGGATCAGGTTGGATTACTAAGTATCGGTGGCAGCGTATAGGTGGTGTTGGGTTCCCTGTGGATTGTGAGTTAACGCCTGAAGAAATTGCGCGCCATTGGGCCCGTATTAATGATTTTAACGATAGTCAAGCTACTTACCCTACATCTACACAAGATTCTATCCAGCCCATCATGGACAACTTTAACAACCATGCTTCTCACATGAAAATGGATGTAGCGACTATTCAAAAGAAAGACTTTGGGACGCTCGAATTCACTTACGGCGAACGTGAAGTTATTTTATACGCTTTAGGTGTTGGGTGTAAACGTGCTACGGATTTGAATTTTATTTACGAGAACGATGCCAGCTTTAGTGTATTGCTTACGATTGGTGTGATTCCTTCTTTTGCTGCCAGCATGTCTGTTGATTTGAACTTCCTTCCAAATTTCAACCCAATGATGTTGTTGCATGGTGAGCAGTTTTTATCAGTCAAGAAACCTATTCCTAAGCCAATGGTACCGTTTTCAAATCTAAAGCACGCGTTATTGATATTCTAGATAAGGGGAAGGGTGCTTCGGTCATTATTGGCGTGACAACAACGGATGAAGTTGGGGAAGTCGTCTTTGAAAACGAATTTACTTTGTTTATTCGAGGTAATGGAGGGTTTGGTGGAAACTCCAACGGAGTCGACCGTGGTGCTACTTCTGCTGTCAATGCCGTACCTGGACGTAGGCCCGATGCCATTGTGACAGAAAAGACAAGCGAAGATCAAGCTGCTCTTTATCGTTTAAGTGGAGATTGGAATCCTTTGCATATAGATCCAGAGATTTCGGCTGTAGGAGGTTTTGATGTTCCCATTCTTCATGGTCTTTGTTCTTTGGGTATTTCTAGCAAACATGTGTTGCAGAGCTTTGCCAAAAACAATCCAAGATCTTTTTCCAATGTCAAGGCTCGTTTCGGCGCGCATGTTTTCCCTGGTGAAACGCTTGAGACATCCATGTGGAAAGAAGAAGGCGTTAATAAGGTCATTTTCCAAACCCATGTGGTTGAGTGTGACGTTATTGCCATTTCCAATGTTGCTGATGAATTCCATGACACCTCTTCTCGAGAAAGCAAGCTATAAAAATGTATCTTGAATAAAATTTAGTGTTTGTCATGTAGTCTTCTTTGTTCCCTTTTTGACGTCATTGCAAGTGTACATTTGATTTGTTGCAGGATTTATCGGAGTCAACGTGTTGAAACAAGAGCCATTTTTTTTTTGTCAAGGAACTCAGAGGACAAATTTATTTTCCATGGAAAAATTTCGTAAGCTAAAAAGGGTTCTCTCTGTAACACGTCTTTTTCTTTCTTTCTTTTCTGTAAAATATGGTTACTAAAACTTTGAAGCCCAAGAAGGGTTTTCTTTTCGATCTTGACGGCACACTTATTGACACAACTCCTCAAGTGGTTCTATTCTGGACTAATATTGCCAACACTTATAACATTGAACCTGAAAAGGTATATATAGAGATAAAACCCTTTCATTGCATTAGATAGGCTAACAGGTGTGACTGATAGATTCTTGCTTCTTCACATGGTAGAAGAACCATTGAGACTTTAAAGATATGGGTCCCTGAACTTGCCACCCCAGAGAAGGTAAATGAACTGGAAGGTAAATTATCTCTAGAAATGGATGGTGTGATTGTATTACCAGGCGTACACAATCTTCTTGAAAGCATTGATTTGGATGACTGGACCATCAATACAGCAGGCACCACCTTGATGGCTACTACACGGTTAAAACAGTTCAACATTCCCATTCCAAAAAAGATGTCGACTGGTGATATGGTAAGTAAAAATGCATGTTGTAGTAATAAAGATATTTACTTTTCTTTTTTTAAAGCTAGAACATGGCAAGCCTCACCCTGAAGGCTATTTGAAGTCAGCGGCTTATATTAATAAAGAATCAAAAGATTGCGTTGTATTTGAAGATGCTCCTGCTGGCGTTCAGGCTGCAATCGCTGCAGGTATGGAATGTATTGCATGCGTTACTACGCACACAGTAGAACAATTGAAAGAAGCTGGAGCCACTGTGATAGTGGATCGCTTAGATAGTGTACATATTAGAAAACTAGATGACGGTAGTTATGAAACAATTATCGAAAATGCCTATCCTTAAATATACATATGTCTTTTAATAAACTTTTGATTTGCAGCTGTTATGTAAAATGTAATAGAAACGTGGATTTGTGTAAAAGTGGCATTGGCCAATGCTTGCCCTGCCCCAAAATCATACAAGTCTTCTTGGTTGTAATGCCACATGTATAGTAAAATTTTCCGAATACTAGGAAAAGATAAGACCCTTTTTTTGTAATATCATAAACAACAACCCCCTTCTCCCCTTTTGTACTAATAGAGTTATTATTATTATTATTATTATTATTATTATTATTATTATTTTAGCTAAACATGACCTCATCACAGTTTATTTTTAATTCTTATTGTCCTCTTGATTGATTTATAAGTCCTCCAACTGCGCATTCTATTTTCTAGAATTAGCTTCATGCCCTCAAGGCTTATAAATCGATGTGTTACATAATCAGACTGCTTTCTTTTCTTGATCTCTTACGCGTAGCTTTTTTGTTAAATTTATTGCATCTACACCTCTTTTATTTTTTACGATTCATTTTGCTCTATAAGGAACGATGATCTCCTCGGATCGACGGTTAGTTATAGAAGAAAATAGTAAAAGCCCTTAAATAGAAATTTTGAAAGGCCAAAATTGTTTAAGGAAATTCCTGTTTTTATAAAGCCTAAACCTTAAACCAACTGGACATGATTTAATTGCTGACAAGGCATGTTGGATCTATAGCTGCTGAAAGACAATACGGCATTAAACAATTGATCTCAGTTTATTACAGACATGTTTCCTATGTACAAGTATGACAATATCTCCGGTGCCCTATCTACATATATACAGTTGTTTGTAGACAGTCATTTTGCTAACCTTTAACATAATACTATATAGCTTTAAAGCCGTCGTGTAATATATATCAAATATATTTTATGTGGGACAACCGTTCTACAAAAAAAAAAGTATCTATTATTTTGTCAAATCGCTTATCGGTTTATAAGCAAATGAACCACCTATCAAAATACAGTACACGCAAGCACATAAAAAGGAAACAATGGGCAGTTGTAGTAAATTACATTGATTTATCAGGAAAAAAAAAAAGAAAAAGGTCACATTGCTTAGCAAGGGTGTGTAACTTCTTTTGCAAATCTAAAAATATCCTTTCCTGATTTCGGAAAGTGTCACGCAAAACAAATATAAAGGCCTTTTTTTTTTTTTTCTCTTTTTCCCTCTCTCGCAGTAACAAGAAGAAATAATGCAGTCTCACCAAGTTCCTAATAGTAGTATGTATATGTACGAAGAAGACAACAATAACAGCAATTTATTATTTGAAAATGACAATGTACTGTTTCAAAATATATCAGGCTCCTATCCTATTATTGACAACCAGCAACAACAACATTTAAATCTAACTACTACCATGTTGCCTCCTATGGAATATCAAGATAATAACAATCTCTTACCCTTAGTTGCACCTTTAGCAAACCCACTTCAAAATACAACCAACAACAGCAATGAGCTGATAGATGCTGTATCTCGCATGAATATGAGAGAACCAACACAAAGACATTCTTTAAGTCTCGATATCAAGCCTTGTATTTCTGTTACTGAACCAACTCCCATTCATAATCACAACATGCCCACACTTCGATTCGTTGATGATTTTATTGCTCAACATGAATCACAGCTAGACACACTTTCTGAACAACCACAAGATATCTCCATGGATACTAATTTCATCTTGAATGACCTTTTAATGACTCAACCAGGTAATACCGATTGGCTTAGTTGGACCCCTATGAGAGGTAATTCCCCTGCCTCTGATGTAAGTAACTCGTTCGACGACACTTCTTATTCACCTGGACCCAACAACATGTATCTCAATATGATGTCAGCTAGTGCAGAAGATCTGTTATTCAATGTCAATACGATTGATTACTCATCTCCTATGATGGGTTATTCACCTGCGTTATCCGTTTACAGTGACCATAGCAACAACAACAACAATAACAATTTGACGGTAAAAAAGGATCGTAGAGCACGTCGTGTATCTGAGCCACCCATGATCTCACCTTCACTCCAACAAGAACAATTGATGCAGCAATCAGATCAACCTTATTTACTGGATGGGGATAGAGCGATACGTAGAAGTAAAAGTGATAGCAACGGGACTAGAAGAAGAGGCAGATCTAATTCATCGGCTTCCAGTACCGGCCACCACGAATGCCCTCATCCAGGTTGCGGCAAGACATTTACTCGACCCTACAACCTCACATCTCATATGCGTACACATACAGCCGACCGTCCTTTTGCATGCTCACAATGTGGCAGAAGATTCGCTCGTCAACATGATCGCAATAGACACGAAAAATTACATTGGGGCGTGAAACCTTATGCTTGCAATTTCTGTAATAAGCCGTTTGCGAGAATGGATGCTTTGAATCGTCATTTAAGAGTGGAAAATGGGTGCCAACAAAAACAGCAAATGGTCCAAACCTCCTAATACAAATACCCTTCTTCGCATGTACATAGATTATAAATTTTAATATTTACTTAATAATAAAACACAACCGGTTTCACAAGAGATGCACTAACTCGTGTTGGTTTGCAAAATTTCGTTAGATAGAGAGAGCATGTGAAGACAGCTTGTTTCTAAATAGTGTGCAAAGAGCGAAATCTATGCTGGAGATAGAGAAAGCAAAGAAATTCGTTTAACGTGAAAAAAAGAAGGGAATTGATGTGCTCTATATCACGAATTTATTATTTTCCTCTTCTTGGTTAGTCATCTCTTATAAATCTCTTGTTTTATATTAAATTTTTTTGTGATCTTCTTGTTTTTTACCCAGTTTTTCCAGCAAATGAAAATCAAGAAGACCCGACAAGTAGGGCGGGGAAGTAGATCAATTGCACCGGTATCCACAAAAACAACGATAATAATTATACTAGAGAATTTTTCTACTAAAGAATCGATGCATGGATAAAGTAAAATAAAGAAAGAGTAAATGTTTGTGTTCAGTCATGGAAGGAAATCTGTGTTTGCAATGAAATCTTGGGAATTCGATTTTACAGAACCTTATCTTCTTGGCATTTTTTCTTTCCAAAGAAAAATAGTAGTTTTTACTTTTCTAGATAAAAACATTAAAATACTAGACTATATACCACTCCTAGAATTACCAATGAAATCTCTCGTCCCTTGGATAGATTATAGTTAAGCTTCCAAGGAAAAAAAAAGTTTATTTTTTTTTTTGGGAATGAGAGTCGGGAAAACAAAAAAAAAAGACAGACAGTAATAACAAGGGAAGGTTTCCATAGCAATTAAATACTTTCCTTAGGATTACCATTGTGGCCTGTGCGCAATTCCTCTGTATATGTACGTGTTTCTATGCCAACATGATAGTATTCCTTGTCATTGTTTATGTCATGGCATTTGTTTCAATATGACGAGATATTGTTTGTTAAATGTCATTAGTACTCCGCCTAAAGAAGAAAGTAAGAATCATTAAACGAATTAAGCTTTTGTATTTTTTTTTTTTTTTTTTTTTTTTAATCTCGGCTTAATAATACAATGACTTCAAAGCAAAACAATGGCAATGTTTCCGCCTCCAAAAAGATCAGAATGACTATGGCTTGTGAGAGATGCCGGTATTTTCATTATTATTTTTCGAAAGGAGAAAATAACGCTTACTAACTTCTTTTTTTTTTTTCATTTTTCTGTGCAGTTCGAAAAAAGGTAAATTTCAATCAAAGTTTCGAGAGCAATGAATGTAACTGTGTGCATGTAGTCAAATGTGATTTTACTCATCCTCAATGTTCTCGATGCCAACAATCCAAAGGTAGTTACCTTTGTTATTATTGAAATCAAAAAAAGATCTGACTTCGTTATTAGTTCAATGTTCTTATGATGGCAGTTCAACACAAATAGATTTATTTAGTTTAGTTAAATTGAATGAAACAGTTGATTTATTACAGAAAAAAGTGCAATCGATAGAATCAGATATGAAAGATGTATGCAGTAATACTCAATTTGTTGCTAATAAAGTTCGAATGAATCAAGAAGAACTTTCTCAGCCATCATTGAAAAGAAAACAGAAAGAAGAAGACGAAGAAGAACAAAGAACTTCGATAAAAAGAAAAAGCACAGACTCCAATACACAATGGTCTTTATCACTTACGCCTAAAGGGTTACGAATTGATACGAATATCGCTTCACTACATGATTTATATGATATTCTATTATCCGGTGTATCACAGTTTGATCTAAGCAACGGGAACTGCATACACCAACACGATTCTTCAGTAGACGGTTTATCACAGTCGTCTTCTTTGGATAGCCCAAAACTCGAGAATACAACAATTGTAAGAAAGAAGCCACTTTGGAAATCTCGATTAAAGACGCTACCTTTATACAGTTCATGGGAACCCAATGTGAAAAAAGAGAATAAAGAAGGACAACATAAAAACGGCTCTGTTACTGGCTTCAAAACAGAGCTTATGTCGGACGAAACGTTTTTCCAAATGATTTCATCCTTCGAAGAGTGCTTTTTATGCTTACCTTGCTGCAATCCATCCATGTCACTTGCAGAAAGATATAAAAAAGGCACATTGGATCCTTTATTAGCGAATTCAGTACTTGCTTGGACTTCGAGACATACAGCAATCTATCATAATTTATATCCTGGAAGAGACCCCAACCAAGTGGGACAAGTCTTTTTTTTGAAGGCGAAAGAACTGGTCAAAGAAAGATTTATGACAACGAGTATAGACACCATGTTCAGTTTGCTTATCATGTATATTTATGCCATTGGTATTCCGGGCGACAATAAATCGGAAGTTGAATCAGAGGCTTACATCTACCTCGGATTAGCTATTCGTATGTGTTTAGATTTAAAGATGAACCTAGAATCCACCAGTTCAGATCCTTATGAACAAGAGCTCCATCGACGTTTCTTTTGGGTGTTGTATTTCTTGGAAACACTTAGTTCCGTTCATTCAGATAGAGCGTTTACACTACCACCCAAGAATATGATTACAGTCCAGTTTCCCACACTAATGGAACATGAGCGGTCTGGTGAAACAAAGTACCGCGTGGAATTCATAATACATAGATTCAAGATTACTCGTATTTATCGCAACATCATCTGTAAAACTACCGAAGAAAAGCCTTTGTTTTCTCAGATATCCGCTATTGATAAAGAACTCAAATTATGGTATAGTGAATTGCCCTCTCATTTCAAATACGAGCCAGGTGATATTTACAAAAAACGATGGGACTCTGACTCATTTAGAGAACAAGCTTGTGTTAAATTGAACTTTGAATATAATTTCCAGTTATGCCAGCTCTATGGTATCTTTTTCTCTTCATCTTCAAAGTCAACAGCAACCACAACCACATCAACAGACACCACCACAATTGAATTACTTGCACGAGAGACATGTTTAAAGGCAGCGCAAACCACGATTGAATTATTAGAGTGTTGGATTCAATTGAAACAACTGTGGTGTCATTTCTCGCTTGAGAACTTGATGGCTACTACTATTATTTATAGCTATGTGATTACGGAACCTACGAAGGAACGGGAAATTGCAAAGAAAAACTTGGAAAAAATGGCTCAAATCTTAATGTCCTCGCCTGTACGACACCACAAGTATGTCTTGACACTTGTTAGTAAAATCAGAGCCATTCTTCAAGATGCTGCTAGTGGTGGAAATATTGAATTTGATACCGAGGAAGAAGAAGAAGTGATAATACCTCATCCAAGAGCAACAACACAACCACAACAACAGCCACCTATTCAACCCGTTTCATTGACAAATCAATTCAATCGAAAGCAGCAAGCAGCAAACCCATACATGCTTGATGTTGCTTCTGCTTCTTCTCCATTTGATATTATCAAGACCAATACATTTTCTGAAGACATGCATTTTTCCGATTTTGTCTATAATCCTACTTTATTACTCAACGATCCTAGTCTGTTAGGAACGCCTTCTTACAACATGTATGTTCCACATGCTTCTATGATGCCGCCATCTTCAGCAGGAGAGCATCCATGGGTAACTTCCACATCGGCAGCAACAACGTCGACTGCTATATTGCATGATGAACAGCAACGCCCTTTTATGGCTACAACAACACCTTATCATCAAGAGGGGTATCGAACGTCCTCTTCGCCAAACCAACAACAATCACAGTTTTATAATCCTCATCATCCATACAGCAACAACAACAACAACAACAACAACAACAACAACAACAGCAGCAGCAACAACAACAATTATTATTAATATAAATAGATTAAAACTACCTGTACTAAGATAAAACTAAATTCAGGGATGTATACTATGTAATCATGACTGGTGCATTTGTTTGTTTTGACATACTCAACCAATCAAAACCCAAAATGATGTTTACCACCAGTTTTTTTTTTTTTTTTATATATCTTGTATTATTTTCTCTTTTAAATAAGAATGCAAAAGATTATATTATTTCTTTTTTTCAGTATTGTTGTGATGGGTGAAAGATTGTTATACGAGCCTAATGCTCCTGATTACCGAGCCACTTCTGCAGAAGAGCCGCAGTCTTTATTTGACAAGTTAGCTCCTGATACGACGCTCAGTACATTTATGGATGTCCTTATGCAAGTCGATGATGTTCTTCAACTCTTGAACGACTCTAAATCCAACAGTCCATCATTTACGATATTTTGCCCTGTCAATGCAGCGTTCCGAAATGAGCTTGATGTTTATACAAGAGAGCATTTGGATGAATTTTTGAGGAATCATGTTGTTCCTTTGCATAAATTAGATGAAGCTGCTTTGAAAAAGAGTTCATCATTGCCGACCATGTTAAAAGGAGGAGATCCTATTCAAGTTGAATATCATGTATTGACACAAAGAATTGTATTGAATGAACATGCTACAGTAGATATGAAGCATGCTGTAGAAGCTGTGAATGGTATTGCTTATAAAATTGATCATTTGTTACGTCCATATCAAGAATAAGGAGGAAAATAAAGGGGGGGGAGTTAATAGGAGAAAGCACAGTTTATTATTATAATAAAAAGTCATCATTTTCTTTTGGAGTAGTAGTGGTTTCTTTAGGTTGTTCTGGTTTTTTAGTTAAATGAGCAGATAAATCTTTATTCATGCCAAAGCTATTGATTCTATCTTGATTAAATATCTTTTTCAATTGATCGTCACATAGAATGAATCTTCTATCAGCAGGGTCTTGAAGATTGTTTAGCTTAATGTATTTCCATAATTTTTGAACTAGTTCAGGTCTTGATAACTAAAATACAAAAGATGAGATTTTATGTATATTATGTGTCTGTGTCTGTGTGTGTGTGTGTGTGTGTGTGTGTTCTTACTTCTGTAGCCCCATCCATAAGCTCAGAAAGTGCAGGACTTAATAAAAGTGGTTTATTTAAACCTGTCTTTCTCTTTGGCTTTGGTGGTGCATTGGGATCAATGATTTTAGTCTTTTTCTTTTTGGCTTTTGGTTTCTTTACTGCTAACATTTCAGTTTGAACAGTTTTACGTTTTTTATCGCTTAGAGTAGTATTGTTATTCATATATTGCTGTTGTAAATGTTGTAACTGTTGTTGCTGCTGAGAATAATAACTATTTTGTTGGTGTTGCATTGAAGCTGTATAATGGGCCATTGGACTGTAATTCTGTAAATAAGAGTGAGGAGTGGTAGTTGTCGTTACTGGGTTTGTTGTAGGCTGTGAATTTGAACTAGTTGTGCTTCCATTACTATTATATCTTTGAAGTAATTGAGGATACATGTTTAGATAATTGTTTGTGTTGGTATTGGGTGGATGGTGATATGGATTCATATATTGTTGTTGTTGTTGTTGTTGTGGGGTAAATAACCGAGAATCAAAGCCTGTGAAATCAATTCCATCAAGGAAAGCACTAGTATTAGTAGTAGTAGGTTGATGTTGTTGGGTATCATTCATAGAAAACATTCTATTATTATTATTATTATTATTATTATTATGAAATGGTGCCTGTTGTTGTTGCAGTGGGGTATTTGAGTAGTTTATGTTACTCGTTGTTGTTGTTGTTGTTGTTGGGTTGTGATAGGTATGCAAATCTGCATAAAAATACATGTAAATAATCCCCCATAATATCCTCCCCCCTTTTTTTTTCAGCTTGTCCTTAAAAATAAAAGAGAGAGAGATTATCTTGTGTACTTGCCTTGTAATACCAGATTTCTATCCATTTTTGATATATTCTATACGTGTATATACGAGACCTTTCTTTTGTATACAAGAAACAAAAAGAAGACTATGGCCTTGAGATAAAGAAGAAGAGGAAAAGAAAAACCAAAAAAAAAAAAAAAAAAAAAAAGGGAAAAATATCTCTTTTTTTGAATAAATTAAAACGTGACTTTGTATATCCGATCAAGGGACTCTTTTTGTTGAAGAAAGTGGGTTTGTTGTACGAAAAACTCAAAGACGATTGTCCTTCTTGCGCTCATCCCATGACAATCGACCAGCGTTAGTCAGATTCTTATGATAAATAATGCCCGTATTTGGAATATAGACGTATTTACTGTGATATCATTTACCTTGGCCACAGTTTGCATTTTGCATTTATTAGGATATTGAAGAGGAGATCATCTTTATGCGGGGACAACAACAACGACTGTCATTTTCTGTCACGGTGAATTTGTGTTTGGGCCACTTTTTTTTTTTTTTTTTTTCTTTTTATTTCAACGACTTTGGTTATAGGAGGGGAGATATACAAATGGCAAATAACCACGTACAACCACCGGGTTCACCACTTTCACCTTTATCTCCACCTCAATCTATAGAACAACAAAAAACAATATTTGACGTTATTTACGCACCCAATAATCCACCGGAATTCTATCAAGATCATCAACTTGTAAAAGCAGGTGCATGTCCTCATTTAGTCAAAGCAAAGAGGGATCTCAAAAGAAACCCTGACCAAGAAAACATTTTCGACAATTACAAGTCTTTAGTACACTATTCTATTTTATGGCACAAGTCAAAAAGTACAAAAGAAGAAAGCAAAAAGAGAAAACAAAAAGAGGTAGATAACAAAAGTAGAATCTCTTTTCCTCCCTACTTACTTGTATAAACAGCTACCATTACCTCAATGTACAACTTGCGCTGACCCTTTATCAAGACTTCATGCTTGTTTACATTGTGTTTATATTGGCTGTTGGCGAAAGGGTCATTTAAACGACCATCAAAAAGAAAAGAAGCACACTTTTGGTACAAAGAAAAAAAAAAAACAAAAAAAAAAGCTCGACTTTTTTCTTATTCCTTACTCACTTTTTTTTTTTTTTTTTCTATTCTTAAGCTATGGACTTTGACCGTCATACTTTATTTTGTTATGAATGTAATGACTATATTTATGACACAGAGTTAGATGAAAGAGTGATTCGAAGTGAGCTCATCTCAAGTAAGTCCTTTTTTTTTTCTGCCCTCTTTTTATTTTAAAGGCCAACACTTTTTTTTTTTTTTAATAGAATCCAAAAGAAAGAAACAAAGAGTTCAATATACACCTTGGGAGCCTACTTCTAAAGATATTGCTACTATGACTAAAAACGCCACACTTTCTTCTTGCCAAGGGATCCGAGGACTTTGTAATATGGGCAACACTTGTTTCATGAATGTGATTTTACAAAGTTTGATCCATAATCCATTATTGAAGGCTTATTTCCTCAGTGATCGACATAACCCAAAGAACTGCACAAGACAATATTGTATGTGCTGTGAAATGGACGATTTGTATGCGCAATTTTATTCGAGTGATAAAAAACCTTATGGTCCTTGTCGCTTCTTACAATCCATGTGGATGAGCTTAAAGGAACTCGCGGGATATGCGCAACAGGACGCGCATGAGTTCTTTATCAGTGCTTTAAACAACATCCATGCAGGCTGTGATGAACAAAAGCTATCAAATTGTCATTGTATTATCCATCAAACATTTGCGGGCCTTTTACAATCCAATGTGACGTGCTTAAAGTGCAGAAATGTGACAACGACATGTGATCCGATGTTGGATATTAGTTTAGGGTTGAGACCCGCCATAGAGAAAAAAAAGGGCATGCATTTAAAAGGGGCATCCAACAGTCGGTTATTGGGTGGAAATGCAGATAATAAAAATGGAAGACGTGTGAGTTATGACGATGTATCAAGAGGTAAACAAGGAAACACTTTGTTAGATTGTTTAGATAGATACACCCAACCCGAAAAATTGGGCCCCAATGAATATAGCTGCAGTAAATGTGGCAATACATTTCAAGTAAAAGCTTAATAAGAAACATAAAATAGACAGGTATCTAATCCCCCCCTTTAGGAAGCTACAAAGCAATTATCCATTAAACGTATACCACCTGTATTAAGTATTCAATTAAAGGTAAATTAGAAAGGGTTTGGATAATGAAGAAACGCTAAAAAGGGTTTCATATAGCGATTTGAACATGGTACATCCGCAAATAAAATTGAAACTAAGATCAAGTTCCCTGCAGAACTTGACTTGACACCTTATACCACAAGTAAAAAGAAAGACAGGTATATTTATTCATGATAATTTTAGATATAAAACTTAACACGTTCTTTTAGGGATAATATATATACCTTGTTTTCTGTGGTTAACCATACAGGTAAAATGGATACAGGGCATTATACAATGTATGCAAAACATAGAAATGAAGTAAGCATACACACACATACACACATACACACACATACACATCATCCGCCTTTATTCATTTTTTATTAGTGGTTTAGATTTGATGACCATAATGTAACTATGGCTTATCAAAAAGATGTCTTGGATAGTAAAGCGTAAATATCTCAAAAGTGTGTATCTTCACCCTCCTTCTAATAGGCTTATAGGTACATGTGCTTTTATATCAAAAAATCTTTAGAATATGAAAATGAAGATCCATTCCGCTTTGAATAAAACTTATTATTGTTCTTCTTTGATTTGAAATAATTTGACATGTGTACCGTTCCAAGGTCCATAGTCTTTTAAATTAGATACGTAATTTTGTCCCCACATCATACTACGGAACCAAATCACAAGCGCTTCTCCCCATTGGAATTTGCGGATAAAAATGGATGATTCTGACTGGATAGCATCATCCAAGGGCACCGATTTTAAGAAGGTCATTAAATCTTCAATGTTATTTTGCGATACAGATCGTTCTTCAACTTGAGGCACGAGGGATCGCAAAAGTGCAATGATCGTGCCCAAAGGTAATTTCGTCTTTAAATAAGTCATCCAGGCTTCACTAGGAATAAAACCGTTGCGTGTAGCACGAATCGTAGTGATGCTCTCTTTACTGTTCTTTGAAGGTTCAGCATCCTGTTGTTCATTGTGCGGTATCTCTTTTTTAACCACTTGAGCCCATGTTGGTGTTTCTTCTTTATCAGTGTCCTTTTGCTGGTCACTGCTTTCTCTTTGCTGGTCACCATGGTCAGTGTCCTTTTGTTGCTCCGTATCATTCACTTCGGACGTCGCTTCCTTTGTTACTGTTTGCTCCTCTTTACTATTCCTTCTTGCTGCTCTTTCCATTTGTTGCGTCACTGCACTAGCAAATGTCATACTATCCAGCTTTTCAAAATCCTGATGATGCAAAACAATGGCATAGATGAAGTTAGGATTCTCCGTGTATTGGAAATGAATAATATTATTAAAGACTTCCAAAAGATAGGAGGTCAAGATGTAATTGTTTTCATCAGCCAGAATGAATGTAGGGGACGCCATAGAATGAAACAAGTTGAGAAGTTTGGTGGAAGTGGTGACACCGAGGTGAGTTAAATAAGGAGAGATGTTGGAAATAGTGAGAATGAGAGCTGGGTAAAGAGTGGCAAGTTTGCCTTGAGTGGTTGCAATGAGTCTGAAAATAGAGATGATCAAGAAATCGGCATATGTGCCGTTGAATGCGTAGAGTCGGATGAGAGAAGGTAAAGATGCGTGCGTTGTAAAAAGTTTGTTGAGCTTGGTGCTGTAATCTTTGTTGGAAGATAAAGTTTGGAGCATGAATGCACACATCCGAACAAGTCCAATTTGACCTAAATAATGATAAATATAGCTTGGACAAAATAAACACAAAAGGAGGCTTACTTGGTTTGTCTTTGTTATCAATGGCATGGAATACCAAAGATATGGTTAAGTCAAGAGCCCGATCTGATTCTAGCAAATAGTTTACAAACCTCTATTGTTCAATTGCGTAAGTAAAAAGATTCACCTTTTAAAACATCTTTCTTACAGGGTTGATTTCAAGCAGTCTCCAACATAACATAATGACATCTACATAGCAACCGACAGACTTCGTAGATCCAGGCAAGTAAGTGTTTACTGCTGTCATAGGATTAATGATTAAACGGTGGAAACCGTCCATTAAGAACTGAAAGTCCTCTTTACGATGAAGCTTTGATAAATAATGTCGAAAAGCATTATCATCATGTTTGTGATCTCCTGTAGAAGGCATAAATGCTTCAAGCTCAACACTGGATTTCGGTGTAGCATCTGGATTCTCCAACGTCAATACCTCTCCATGGCTCATCATGGAGGAGGGGTCTTGTTGCTGATTACTGCCTGTGGTTGATTGCTGGTGATCATGTTGACGCAAGACTTCTGCTTGTTGAGGTGATCGATAATCTAACAAAATCAATAAATCAATCAAACAAAAGTTGACCAATTGTTCTTTGGATCCTGCAGCATTGACGACGTGGTTATAAGGCACCCAACCCGTAGGATCATAATTACATACTGTGTTGATCAAACTACACAGGATGACCAAGATAATCTTGCGTTCCGTTTTAACAGTGGCAAATCTTAACCATGCGTCTTCGTTAGTGAGTAAGTGAGTAGGTGAAACATACATGGATTTTGAGAGAAGGACCGTGAATAATCTTAACACTTCAACTCGGTTTGCCTCATTGTCTCGGAAAGTACTGCTATTGTTCATAACAGAACCAACGCCGTTTTCCCAAATCACATAGTTGACTTTGGAGTCTTTTGCAGCAAAAGAGATAGGAAGTGTGAATCCCGCTAGAAACATTGCTTGCATCGTTACTATATAAATAGTTTGAGCTTACTTTGATCATTCAAGCAGCTTTTGTTTCTTTTTTTTTTTTTTTTTTTTTTACATGTTAATATCTTTTCTCCTCGGCTTGGTAGAATGTCATATTCAGGCTTATCATCCGGGTTCTTTTTCTCTCTTTCTACTTGCCTTGGTGTCCAAAAGAATTGGTCTTCCCATTCATTACATTCTTGACTTTCAAAAATAAATGGTATGAATCGACTTAATATACGACAACAATTTAACAAGTGATTAATAGAATGTTGTTCAGAAGGGAAATTAGGTGCTTTTAATACAAGTTCCATCTTTTCAGTGACCTAAAAAAAAAAAAAAAAAAAAAAAAAAGTTAATGAGTACTGTTTAAACTACCTCCTGTCAATGTTTACTTTATCAATGAGAGTTGCAATATTGTCTCTTGCTGTATCCCTTGTTCTTCTAATATCATTAGCACCTATTAATGAAAAGATATCGTCCATAGATTCCGGTAAGGTCCAGAACTTGAATTGAGTTATGAGTGTCTAATGTCTTTCAATGACTATAACATGAATGTTATTACCAATTCCCAAAACTCATTCTCGGTGACTGGAATAGTCTGTGTGAACAATTAGATAAAAAATGACAGGATCCTTTTAAATACAACTGTTTACCTTGTCTTCATATAAACGAAATACACTTTTTCTAAACGCCAGTTTACTATCTGCTGCTCCCATTGCTGTCTACACTATGCCAAGAAAAAAGAAAAAAATAGCTTAGAATTTCGTGTTTTTTTTTTTTTTTTTTTTGTATACTGTAGTATGCTATAATGGGGAAATTTTTTTATCAGCCACTTTGACTCGTTTAAAGTAAGGTGATAGATGAATACTTCTACCTCTAATAATGTATATATTTAACTAGAATTTAATAACAGAGTGATATTGGCTATTTCTCTTTTTTCCACTAGTATTATATTCTTGATTATTTTACTGTTGTCAACAACAATAGGAAAATTGAACTTCGTCCAGGCCTTTTTTTTTTTTTTCTTGTTGCTAAATTTTACTTGTCAACGAAGAAAGTTCTTTGATAACAATACCTTTTTTCTCATAATATTGCAGTAATAATAAAAAGAGACCTGATCAAGAAAGCGAATGTCCTTGCGTTATTATCGAAGCTTTGAACGTCTAATTTGGTGGAGCCTCACAAGGAGTGAAAGACAGATCATAAAAAGCTGTCTTTTCATTGGAAAACGCTCTTTCTTTATAAGTAGATCAGGGGAAAGTGAAGACTAGATTCCGTTCTGGAATTTCATAGAGAAATATAAACAGTTGGGTAAAATGAAGGGGAATCTAATTACTGGTATTTTGTAACAAACCAGTAAAGCCCACAGTACATATAGAAATATAATGTTATACTTCTTATTTAAATAAACACCAGGAAACATGTGTAATATAAATATTTCAATTATGAAATGTACAGTTACTGTGTGATTATACTAGAAGATTCTTGTAAATCAGCGCGCCAAAGTCATTACACCTGGTAATACTTGTCTCCTTCTTATTGTTATTACATCTTACAGAAAAAAAAAAAGGGGGGGGGGATTATATTATATATACTTATTTGTCATTATAAATTCACTAACTACCTACTGACGACAAAAATAGCAATCACACATAGGGATCAAATGGCTTCCGGCTCTTATGGCGGCATACTGGCTTATTGAAAAGGAAAATTATATATAGTTGTTATATGTGCATAAAGGACGTGCGAGCCTGTGCCTATACATAGATAAGCGCATGACTATTGAACCTGTAAGCATACATACTACGTATACTAAACCAGGCACTTGTAACAGGGTCCGATATTGCAATAATGAACAAAAAAAAAAAAAAGGGGGGATCGTTCATGATGTAGACTAGTCCTGGTAGTATGTGTATATTATTTTTTCGGTATAAATACAAAGACAAACTAAGGGGAGATTAGCCCATAATACGTAGCAACGGTATTATCCAAATCTGTCATGCTACTCTTGGGTACATATTATTGGATTCTCCCTTTCCCCACTCTCTCTCTCTCTCTCTCTAGATATATACACATGACAGATATTGATATAATATATATACAATTCATTGAATACGAATTATATTTTATATAAAATCAAGGGTTTTTATAACTAAAAAGAAAAAGTAAGACATTCGGATAGGTTTTTGATTTGTGGATTGGTAGTAGTAGTATAGAGTGCTGGTCAGTTTAGGTCTTTTTTTTTTTTCTAAAATAACAGAGCCAAGTTTTTTTTTTTTTAAAAAAAGAAAAAGTAAGAGATGACTCTATGATAGGGGGAAATGGAGGGTGTACTGACGATGGCTTTATGTAGATAAACATGCAGTAATTTTTAGTTGGTTATCGAATGTACGTGTGTTTTCCTAAAATAATTTCATCAAAATGACAAACTGCATATTTACATAAAACTTCTTACATGGATCTCCCTTCTTCTAAAGAGCAGTAATAGTGCTTGATTTTTCTTTGTTTGTTCTCATTCTGTTGTGTGAATTCGTCAATATTTGTATATTCTAAGAACAAATCTTAAATTTCTATGCTTTCATGTATATGAATACAATGTGTTTTCGGTTTGCCATATTCGTCCAATTGTTTAGCCAATTCACAATATTATAGTAATCCTAGGAAGTTTAGCAATTCGCATGGATTGCTTCTAAAGCCATTCTTTTGTAGCTGTATATATTAAAAGAAGGATGTTCTAGCAACACACATCATGTGGCCATGTATAGAGATACAAACACTAATGTTACACGCAAAGGAGACTATACATGCAACCCAATGAAAATGACTATCAAATCTCATAAGATAATAAACAACTTTTTTTGTTTATCTTTATGCAAAATGTCTATGAGTAGTTTAACAAAAAAAAAAAAAAAAAACCATATAAATAGCATGAGTGAGTTCTTCTTTTTCCCTTCTTTTTTCTTTTTTGTCAAATTAACTAAAATGTCTACTGCTTATTATTATACAAACAACTACTTTGAAATTGACTTTTTAAATGATCCATTTCTTTATGGAATGACCATTATACAACAAGACAATAATCCTTATACTACTGATATGAGCTTAACACCACCAATGGAGGATTTCCCCTTTGTGCCTCTTATGAGTAACCATGATCCGAAGAAAAAAGACGACACTAGTAGCCATGACAACGATGGCCTTCAACATGTAAAAATAGAGCCTAGATCACCAGAATCCACTTGCTCCTCACTGATGTCTTCTTCGCCTCACACCAAGACATTTGCCTGCAATTACTGCAACCGTTTGTTCGCTCGTAAATATGATGTGGCAAGACACAAAAGAATCCATACAGGAAGTAAGCCTTATGTTTGTCCTTGTTGTAAGAAAGGTTTCTCTCGCTCGGATGCTCGTGTTCGACATTTCCGCACCGAATTGATTTGTAAAAGTGGAGAAGACAAATTAAATCAGCACCGTATCAAACAAAGACTGAACAATAAAAAGAAGAAGAATAGCAAGCTTACTATCATTCAACAACCTTAAGCTCTCTCTTTTCTTTTTTTTTTTATGTAAATAAAGTTTTTTTCTCTAAGGATTATGGGAAAAATACAGTTCATTGATGCACAAACCCGACTATCGGTTACGGTTTCGGTTAAGGTTAAAATCTATATAGTTATTATATTTGGTAAAAGTTAGTTTCTCTTATTTAGTTTGTTCTATTCCAAATGGAGCACAACGCCCTCCCCCTTTGGTTATATATATATATATATAATACGTGCGTTATTTATTTTGAGCAGCATTAATAACATCACATCTAATATGCTAAAAAAAGAACTTGTCAGGACTATCGATTCTTTATTGACAAATCATATTTTTGTATTACAGAATTCATGTTGTTTCCTTCTGAATGCAAAACTCCTTATTTAATTTAACACAGAATTTCCTATTAGTCGACTTTAAAAATATATTGTGTCATGAATGTGCCTAATGCAGCTTGTATAAACCAATGGTACAAACAGGTCCACGCTATTTGATATAGATATTTAGGGGAAAATACAGTCCAGATGAATAGATGCTCTCTTAATAGAGTGACGGATATGGATAAGCTCGCCAATACTGCACTAAACAAGCTAGATTGAATAATAAGGTAATCGTACCATGCCTTTGGTACAAGTGTCATACTTGCGACGGCCCACCAAATACTTCCAGACCAGTTTGAACAAAATGTCAAGATACCAATCAACACCGTATCATACTGTTCAACACCAATGTAAGCATGACTCAAGTCCACAGAAGCAATTGAATTGGAATGCCCTGTCAAAAAGAACGAAACATGACTCATGCACGCTATTAAAAGACTCATATGCCACACTGGCACTCGATTTTGTGCTTGCCATTCACGTAACACCAGGAACTGTAATTCAAAGATAAACAACAAACCTGAGTTTTGTACACCACTTAGTAATAAAAGGAAAGGAGTCATTAGATATAAAAACAATTCTAGAAATCCATGTTCAAAGTCTATCCAGAGTTCTTAGTAACCTTGAAGAAAAAGAAGAGAGATAATTACCTTGCTCCTTTACATCGATAGTCAGCAAGCTAGCTCTTTTTGTCACATAAAACAATCCGCCCAAAACAAACAATCCTGCTCCTCCATAATTATAAATCAATTGACCGAGCTTTACTTGATTTAAAGGTTGAACAACGGACCACTCCAATAGGCCATTATAAGTAGTAGATTGATCTCCTGTGCGTATTTTGTACACAAATACCAAGACAGAAGTTAATGTCAGTATACCCATAAACATGATCTGTACAAGTCGTTCAATGATTTTAGCAAACGTATCCACCGTTTGTTTTTGCTGCAACTTCACAAGTCGATAAAGACAACACAAGAGATTAAACAAGAGAGTCATGATAAGGATCACTGTGCTTTCGTATTGCTGCCATCCGAGTACAACGCGAGTCAATATAAAGCAAATGCCAATTAAATAAAGTGTACCCTGTTGGCTGATAAAAAATAACCAAATAAGAAAACGTGAATGAGAAGAAGCCTCTAATTTACCTGTATATCAATGAGATGACAATAATTGTTTGTAACAAATAGTACCAAGTCATATGTTCATTTTCTACAAAACTACTTGCAAACATACTTGCTGAATGCATCACAATACTAAAATAACCAAAGTATTGACTTAATTTCCAAGGTACTGATATGCAAGTGAGTTGAATAAAGAATCCAATAGCACTGCAACATACAAGGAAGGCGCCCATGATCATCCAATTTAAATCATAGTCGCTAGCCGTATTTGCAAGGTGAGATTGTGCCTCTTGAATAAACTGTTGTACAAAAGTTAGAGTATATTCTTTATGGTAAAAGCGGTTCTTACCATGTAATAATGATGAATAGCTTTTTGTTTCATAGTCTCTGATAATGTTTGTTTATATAAACCGTGTAATTTTTTAGCTTGTTGATAATGATAACCTACAGTGCCTTCTTTTTCTAAACTTTCTGTCATTTGTCTAGAAGCTTCCGGAATGAGTTTAGATAAGAGTTGGCCCAGTTGAATAGCATGGCTGTCAAGTGCCTCCAATATGCTATCTAAATCGAAGCATGTGAATATGGAAACAAAAAAAAAAAAAAACAAATAAAGAAATTCTTTTACCGGATCGATAGAATTCAATGATAGGTTTTCCTAAATTGTTCTTTGGGATAGGAAGGCCAAAGAAGTAAGAAAGTGTAGGGACTAAGTCGATTTGATCAATCAAAGGATATCCAAAATGCGTATTGGACTTAAATGTATATTGATATGGTTTAAATTGAGGGCTTAAAAATACAAGTGCCTAAATTAAGCATGTTAGTCAAAAAAAAAGAAAAGATTGAGGGGGGGGGGAAAGGACTTTACTGCAGAGGTTTCTTCTATAGACGAACCACCATGGTTTCCTTTCTAAATATATAAAAAGAATGAGAAGAGGGGGGGAGGGTTTAATAGAGAATAAGTTACTTACATCGTTCATACCATGATCACCACAAACAACAAGAAGCGTGCCTTTTTTACCTTCTTTTACTCGCTTTTTATCTTGTTTTTGAACAATGTGATACATATCTGATATAGCTTTATCCATTTCTTTTTGTTTAGGTAACATCAAGGGACTCATAGGCCCACCTAAATGACCTACATGATCCAACCCTAAATAGTGAAAAATGGCTGCGTCCCAATCCTCTTCTTCCAGGTCCACGATATGTCTCGTCACATTAAGATCTACTTCCGTTGTATCTGACACAAAAAACGAAGTCGTGCCATCTTGCTTTGTAAACAAGTCCGGGAAGAGTCGAATCCATGTATCATCACCAAAGAAATGAATGGTCTTATTCTTATTGTGTTTGAATTGATATACCCAGTTATCATGGTTGTTCAAAGACGAGCTTGTATCGGATTCTGCAATGTTGAGAATAGCGTCCAAAAAATTAGGTACAGTGCCTGTTGTAAGAGCCTTAATACGTGGCATGGTGACGGTAGGTGCTGTAGCTTTAGCTGTGAATGGATAAGCTGTGCCCTCCTCGATATGTTTATTGATAAAGTCAAATCCTGAACTCTTGCCTAAAATAAAGTCACTAGAGTCGCTAATGTCAGTAAGTTGAATGAATGGGGAAAAGGGAGTTTTTACTTTCGAAGTGCATCAATGAGTACAAACACGAGTCTATCAAATTCAGGTTCTTGTTGATAGGTTTGGGTTGCATAGCCTGATAAATAAACCTTATAAGGAAAAAACCCTTTACAAAAACAAAGAATGCCAAGTAGCTGAACTAATGCCAATAGACTAATGTATATTGACTTTTGCATCTTGATGAACACAACTCATGTCGGACTTTATGCAAAATATAAAAAGGTGCCTTTTCCAGGCAACCATAGTGTGACTTTGAAGTGGCTTGTGATTTTTTTTATGATACCAACAAAAGTTGTCAATATTTTTTTTTTTTTCTTATAACACTTGATCTACACATAGATGTCTCAAAAGCAATTAGATTTAAAGCAGGTATAGAGCGAGAACCTTTTGTTTTTCTTTGCTTTGGCTGACCATAGAGATAGGCCAAGAAAGCTGTTAGCGCTTTATTCAAGTATAAACAAAATAAAAAGAGTGACGATTTACTTGAAACTGAAGAGGATGCTGGAATCTATATTGAAATTCATACACACAAAGTTATGAACAAAGCAAATTTAAAGAGAACAAGAGTGTAAGATATACTTTTTTATTTTATGGACGTGTGTATTTATTGCGATGTAGTGAACTACCTGTTTCTCCTTTTGCTGATCATGTTGAATTGTGTTATATCACCAAAGACACAGTGAAGTCTGTTGAAGAAAAAATTAAAAAAGAATCTGTCAGTGAAATTAAAAAGGTAGAATGAAGCAAAGTTGATTTGGAGGAAAAAAGATATTAAAGTAGTGTGTGAATAGGTTATTAATTATAAGGAACTCGAAACTGTATATAAATCATTTGAAGCCAAGAGAAAGCTTGCCGATTCCTATGATTTATTTTTAGTAGACAACAGAATTGCTCATCTTATGCCTGCTCTTCTTGGCAAAAAGTTCTTTGAAAAGAACAAGTAAGGAAGACAATTTTGAGAATTTCAATAGAAAAATACCAACTCTTTTTTTTTTTTTTTCTTTTTAGATTCTCTATTCCTATTAAACCAACTGGCTCATTAAAAGCACATGTTGAAAAGGCTTTGAAGGCTACTTATGTTAAATTACATAACGGTCTCACAACGTAAGTAGTGGATTTTATTTGTGATATGGATGTTTACTGATATTAAATTTATTTAGCCGTATACTTATTGGTAATTTCTCCATGTCTCAAGGTGATGTTTTAAAGAATTATAAGGAAGGTGTACCTGGTATTGTAAAGGCTGCAGCACACGAATGGGATCAAGTTCAACTCTTGGCAATTAAATGCAACGATTCACCATTACTTCCTATTGTCACAGCTCTCCCAACTGCTTGAATTGTATAAATTTCTTCACACAAAATAAAAAACTTTATAATGAATAGATGCATAATAATAATAATAAGGTACAGACTATTGGTGAAATATTGAAGGAGCTATAGTTAAAAGCCTCTTTGGTACTATGATCACCTTTAACTAGTATTATCCTGCATTCTTCATAAATGTAAAAGACTTTGACTGTGTATGTAAGTTTTACCAGTGAACATAAGCTCACTAAGTATTAACATAGTACTAAGGTATGAATTTAGATTAATGTGTGGTTTTATGTTGATCTATAAATCGTCAACTACTAGTTATTAAAGTCTTCTTTCATAAATATGACCTATCAATACACTCTTGTGCAACGTAACCTCATCCATAAGCATACTGTTCTCTAACATATATAACGGATATTAAGGAGTTTCTATTCTAGCTTATTTTAATTATGCAGCTTCAAAGAGGAAGCATTTTGCAATCAATGCCCCTCATTGTCTTGCTTGTTATGAATGATACTTTATGGCCTCACTTTTTCTGTTTGTGTACTACATGGCTAGCATTAATTTAGGTATGCAGCAAGATTCAGCCGCTTTTGGTACAATAGCCCCTATTTCTTGTATGATAACTCATTTCTCCTATAAGCATCTCAATACTGTATCGCGGCTTTTATAGAAGCGTTGTATTTATTATTGTATGTAAATTCATTTTTTTTTTCAAATTCCATCTAAAAATACGGTTGTTGTATCTGGAATCACGCGCAGACCATTAGTCACCTGCATTATAAATCTAAGAGCACATTACAAGGAGAAGACCGTGCCAGCATTTATTAGTGATCAAAAATTTTTGAAGGTTGAAGCGCCGTCACAAAAATTTTTTGATGAATTTATTAAGGCATAATTTTTACAGCAGCATTTATTTTTTTCCATTCATTCTTTTCCTTTTTTTCCTTCTAGTATAAATGGAGTCATCTCTTGTAATGACAAATGAAAGTAGTTTAAATGGTTGGATAGGTGTTCTTATATCCTCAACTGCCTGCATTGTTGGTGGTTTGTATTTTATACACTCGCTTTTTTTTTTTTTTTTCATAGACTCATTTTTTTTTTTTTTTTTTTTTTTTTTTACAGCTTCTATTGTATTTATAGACAAGTTCTTTAGAAAGTCTATCTTGGATAACAAGGCGTTTATGGCATCTTCCATGTCACTTGCTTCAGGTGTTCTGCTATTTTCATCCTTGTCCATCTTATTCCCTCAAGCACAAAAACGACTTGATAATGATGCATTATTGTATACTTGCTTTTTTGGTGGTGCTGCATTCACAACTTTATTAACACGTTTAATCCATTATTTGATGCCTGACGCCATACATGCATGTGGAGAATCGGCTGAAAGTTGTCATCATCATGAACAAGATCATCGTCATCATCACTCAGAAGAGCAAAGAAAGTTAAATAGTCATCGATGTGACGTCGAATATGGCACGATTCGTTCAAGTGAATCTCATTTTAGATTTCATCACGACGACCTTGTACATAATCATCATCAAGATGAAGACGATACAATAAGCGAGTGCCCTAGTGTTCAACAACATAATCGTCATGAATCAGTGGAAGAAACAATGCATCATGATCCTGGGCATTATTACAGTATTGGTATTCAAACGGCTATAGCTATTTGCGTACACAAATTTCCAGGTAGGAGAAATAGAAAAAGAGAGCGATGTATATTTACTTTTTGTACATAGAGGGGCTTATTATGTTTGTATCTAGTCAAGCTTCTACTGCTTTAGGTCTTAGTGTTTGTATTGCCATGTCGATCCATAATTTAACAGAGGGATTCATGATTGCATTACCTTTGTACTACGCTACACGATCTAGATTGACAGCATTTTCATCTGCGGCGGTCATGGGAGGACTCTCTCAACCTTTGGGTGCATTGATGGGTGTACTTTTAATTAAGAATATTTCCAAGAGTAGCGAAAACTATTTATTTGGTATTATATTTGCTTGTGTGAGTGGTATGATGTCTCTTATCACAATTCAGGTAAGAAAAAAAAAGAGTAATAATAACAGCTAAAACTAAAAGAAAAATATAGAGCATGCTTCCTCAAGCCATTCGAGCAGACTCAAGTCAGCACTATGTTCTTATCTTCTTCTTCCTTGGCATTTTTTTAGTTGGGATTTCTTCTGTACTTGAAGCGCTATAAAACATACATATACTATCCATACACTTGTAAAATAATAAATTTATTACATATCACCCCTTTTTAGATTTTGGAATTGCCATGGTTATCCTTGTTTCTAAGTAACCATTGATAAGTCCATTTCACACTAGATTCGAACATTTCTGGACACCATGCATGCCCAACGCCTGGAACAAGGTAATAGTCCCAATCATAGCCTTCTTTACCAACATGAATTTTACGCAAAGAATCAATCACAGGTTGATTAAATGCTGCTTTCACTAAAACGTCTTTTTCGCCATTAATAATTAAGATATGCTTTGCTTTTAATTTTTGATCAATATTGACATATTTGTCTTTCACTGCTTGGTAAAAAGGTTTGGGTAAATAAACATCAGGTGATAAGTTGGATTCTTGTAAACGAGATTCCATCAATGTTAAAAAGTCGGAGATACCAACAATAGGAATAGCAACAGAAATTCGAGGATCTAAAAAAAAAAAAAAAAAAAAAAAAAAAAAAAAAAGATAAACTACCTCCCATTTACCTATATCTCGTCTTTTTTTTTTCTTTCTTTACCATTGGCAGCAGCTAAGAAAGTAGCGTGTCCACCCATAGAGAACCCCATCACGCCCCAGTGCTGTACAACAGAAGAAGGTTTAGGGCCAAAAAGATAATGTTCAACCACATCAATTAATTCAGACACGGTGCGGGAAGTTGAATAAACCATACTCCACATATCTACTGCGTGATTAGGGTTACGGTGCTTTCCCTCAACCCAAGCAAAGTTAGCAAGTTTATTGGTAAGACGACTGCCGTGATTAGGAGAGTCAAAAGTAATGACAACTAAATGAGCGTCAGACCCTTTACGAGTCGTATTCAACTTAACAAGAGCCTCAGCTATAGGTTCCATTTTAGATTGGTTTTCTAATATCATGTGTTGGTTAGGTCACAGTGGCAAAAAAAAAAAAAAAGAAAAACTTTTGACATTTACGAAGTCTGCCATGAAGGGCAAACATAATAGAAACAGGGGTTCCTTCAGGAAGTTGTTTATATTCTTCTAAGCCATAAACAGTCAAGTTAAGACCAATAACAGGAACAACTTGTTTAGAAGCCATTTTAAATAAATAAGAGAGAAAAAAACAGGTGCTGAGAAATTTAGCTCGTAAGCATAAATGTCAATAATGAATTAGAGTGGTAAATTCCTTAGTAAGCATTTATTTTTTCTGCAAAAGTTCTTCAACATCTTTTGCAATGCTTGAGGGTTCAGTTAAAGAAGAATAACGTTGAACGACATTACCTTCTCGGTCAACAAGGAATTTCTATTTATCGATTAGTATATAAAGAGAGAAAGAGACAGGTTTATACCTCAAAATTCCATTTGATTCTAGTCAAGCTATTTATTGGACTGTCAGTAATGTGATCAAACAAAAACTCTGAATTTACCCTAAAATTCCTGGTTTGGATTCCTTTAAGAACTTGTACAAAGGTGCTTCGTTGGCGCCATTAACATCACTAAATTACGAGTTATTCTACCAAACAAACATTTCTTTATAGGTTAAGCTTACAGTTTAGCAAGAAGAGGAAAGTTAACATCATAAGTAGTCTTACAAAAAGACTGAATTTCTTTAAAACCGTAAATACTACTGAAAGCAAGTGATAACTACTACTTTTATATATTACCTTCTGCGTTCCCAGGCTCTATCAATAACAAAATTTAGACAACAGAAAAAAGACATGATAGAATTCTTACCTTGCCAGCCAAATTGGTTACAGGGTGATCCTACTATCTCAAAACCTTGGTCTTTATACTTTTGATAAAGTTGTTCTAAACCCGTATATTGACGCGTGAAACCACATTTGGAAGCGACATTAACGAAAAGGACAACCTATTAAAACTAAGTAAAAACATCTAACTCCATCTCGAGGGAAACTAACTTACTTTTCCTTTCAAAGAGTCAAGCTTCCAATCTTTGTTTTGTAATGTTTTAACAGTTAAATTGTATAATGAAGACATAATAAAGGTGTGAGATTTTTTTTTTTTTTTCTACGATCAGGCTATAAAATTTGCGACATACCTATGGTTTGTTTGTTGTTATGCCATAGAAAAGTGTAACTGTATTCAAATGAGAGTACAATCCACTTTTTGGTTTTGTTGCTTGGCGATGTATTAGTTTGTCTGCATAGTTCTGGGGGTGTGGTTGAACTGAGCCCAGAGTTGATAAATAGCTATATGTTTAGCTGTCAGCCTTCTTTTTCGACCAAAATCATCTTATTTGCTGCTCCTGACACCTAATTGGAAAGACTGGCCTGAAAAAAATAACTGCAGCATTTTTTTTTTTTTTTTTTTTTTTTTTTTCAGTTTCTTATTAAGCAGCCTATGGACGAAACGCGTAAAGATACTTTACAGACAAACGAATCGTGCAACATAGCTCCTAATCATTTTTCACTAGTAAACGAAGCAGAACTTGCAGAGATTTTCGCTAAAAGAATCTACAGCAATCAACCTGTAAGTGATACAACACATCAACATTGCCTATAACACAAATTGGTATATAGATCCCACATGTTGTCGAAGAAACTGCTGAGAGCATCAAACACGAACTGGAGCAAATGTTCCTTACCCCACAAAAAAGCTTTCCCACTTCTTGGTTAAGCAATTGTCAAGAGTGAGTACACACGATTGATCGATAAACAATGACTCATTGAAGCTTTTGTTTTTTTTTTTTTTACAGACATTGGGAGGAACAGCCTGACTATGTCAACAATGCTTACACTCAACTCTCTAAACCACGCACCAACATTGAGGTAGCACGTAAAGGATACGATGGTGATATTATAGGGTATAAGGAGATCCTCATTGACGATCCGAACTTGACATCCACCAATTCGACAAGTTTTTCGAGAGCTTTCGGATCCACGAAATCCTTTGTGCGCGGTTCAGCCTCACAGTTTCCTTTTGCACCAGGAGGTCTAGATACAGAAATTATGGTGGATGAAAACCTGCAAGACACAGAATTGGACACTGATCTTTTTAACTTGGAAGGTACGGCATATTACCCCCCCTCCCCACGATGAGTATTCCTACTAACAAAAAAAAAATCGCATAGATTCATCTGTTGTTGCACCTGGATTGGAAAGAGCTTTGCAGTTTGAAGCGGACGAGGAAAAGAAAGAGTCAGAGGCAATTAAAAAGGACACTGTTTTCAATATGGAAGATATGATGGCACCTGATAATGATGTCTTTGATTTCTTGAACGTCAAATTAGCGCCTGTAATTGAAGAAACCCCTGAGAAAGTTGAAGAAGCATCTGAAGATACGAATAAAGGTAAGCTGTTCTTTTTGAAAAGGAGGCCACGGAATGTTGATAGATAACAGTAGATACGGACGAGTTGGATAGTTTGTTGCCTGCATCACTGCCTCCACAAAAAGACCTTGTTCCTAAAAAATTGACACAGACCAACAACGACACAGTGAAACGTCGTGAATGGGCACACGAAATTAATGTCAATGAACCATTTGATAACTTTTATGATTTGGTACCTGAAATGGCTATGCAGGTAAAAGAAAAAAAAAAAAGAGCTGTACAAAGCTTTTGCGGCTAACATGATGTAGTTTCCTTTTGAACTGGATACTTTTCAAAAACAAGCTGTTTATCATTTGGAAATTGGAGATTCTGTGTTTATTGCAGCTCATACCTCTGCTGGTAAGACGGTGGTGGCGGATTATGCGATTGCTTTAGCTACGAAACACATGACAAAGGCGATCTATACATCGCCTATCAAAGCACTGAGTAACCAGAAATTCCGTGACTTTAAACACACGTTTGGTGAAGATGTTGGTATTTTAACAGGAGATGTTCAGATTCGCCCTGAGGCTAGTTGTCTCGTTATGACAACCGAGATTTTACGTAGTATGTTGTACCGAGGTGCAGACCTTATTCGTGACGTTGAGTTTGTTATCTTTGATGAAGTCCATTACGTCAATGATTTAGAGGTATTGTGCTAAAACTTGGAGTTGGAAACGTCGCTCATTATTTTGAGTTTTATAGAGAGGTGTTGTTTGGGAAGAAGTCATTATCATGTTGCCTGCACATGTGAATATCATTCTACTTTCTGCTACTGTACCTAATACAAAAGAATTTGCCGGTTGGGTTGGGTGAGTTAATCCATTTATGCAAACGAAGAAAACCTAATATGTTTGGATAGGCGTACAAAAAAGAAGGATATTTATGTTATCAGTACTCTCAAGAGACCCGTGCCTCTCGAGCATTATCTTTATGCTAATAAGGATATTTATAAGATTGTTGGTGCTAATGAAAACAAGTTGAGTATGGTTGGTTATAACAAAGCTAAAGACGCCATGATGAAGCGTAAAGAGCAGTTGGACAAAGCCAATGGTGTTTCAGCCAATGCTCGCGGTGGCCGTGGTGGTCGCGGTGGCGCTGTTACTCGGGGTGGTGGTAAACCTATTGGAAGGAGCTATCAATCCATGATGCAAACTGTACATACACTTCCTTTTTTTTGACCTTTTTCTAATTTTTTTTTTTTTTTTAAAAAAAAAAAAATAGGATCGAAATTTGTTTGTCCATTTGATCGGTATGCTGAAAACAAAAACCTTATTGCCTGTTGTTATTTTCACGTTTTCCAAGAAGCGATGTGAGGAATACGCCAGCGGTCTTTCCAAAACAGATCTTTGTACGAGTTTAGAAAAGAGTGAGATCCATGTCTTTATCGAGCGTAGTCTAGTGCGCCTTCGTGGATCGGATAAGCATTTGCCTCAAATTTTAAGAATGCGTGATTTGTTGAGTCGTGGTATTGCTGTGCATCACGGTGGTCTTTTGCCAATCATGAAGGAAGTCGTGGAAATCTTGTTTGCAAGAGGCCTTGTTAAAGTGCTTTTTGCTACTGAAACCTTTGCTATGGGCGTTAACATGCCTGCACGTTGTGTCGTGTTTTCGAGTATTCGTAAACATGATGGACGCAGTTTCCGTGACTTGCTGCCTGGTGAATACACGCAAATGTCAGGTCGTGCAGGTCGTCGTGGTCTCGATAACACGGGTGTGGTGATCATTGCCACGGGTGCCGAAGAACCTCCCGAAGTGCCTAGTCTTTCCACCATGCTTTTGGGCAAACCTACGAAACTAGAATCCCAATTCCGACTGACTTACAATATGATTCTTAATTTGTTGCGTGTAGAGGCTTTGAAAGTGGAGGAAATGATTAAGCGAAGTTTCTCTGAAAATAGCGCACAAAAATTATTGCCCGAGACGAAGCGATTGGTGGATGAAAACGAACAAAAGCGTAGTGCTTTGCGTCAACTAGATTGTGCTATTTGTGAACCTGATTTAGAAAAGTTCTACGATATTTGCAGTGAAGTTGTGTACTTGAATCGTCTTATGATAACACAGTTCATTAGTACTACACCTGCTGGTAACCGCGCTCTTTCTACAGGCCGTGTTATTGTGATTAACACTAACGCTTATCGCAATGCACCTGCTGTTATTTTGAAACCTTTGCCTGTAAGCACTGCCAACTCGCAACATCGATCATTCTATTGTTTGGTTCTGTTACCTGCTGATGATGAAACAACTGCAACTAACTCAGATGAAATCATTCCTCTTCCTATTACTGATATTTGCGTCCCAGAAGGAAGCAATAGCAAGACAGAGATAGCGACAGTGGGTGCACCTGATATTCTCTATATCACTCGATCTAACATTAAGATCGATGCAGAATCTATTATGGAAGGTACAAATACGGTTGAAACAGCTCGCGTGCGTCAAGAATTGGAAACGCTTGGATTGGATGCCAAAAAGAACGGTGTGGTTGAATTTGACTTTAGCAAGATTAAAGATATGGAGTTCCAGGAGAAACTTAGAACAAAGATTAGACTTATGAGGAGCCTTCGTAGTGAATTCCAATGTACAAAATGTCCTGATTTATACGAGCACGTAAGTCATGAACACTCAAAATATAGGAGGTTACTGATCTCTTTTTTTTAGTATGGCCTTGTTCATGCACACAAGAGAATTGCCAGCCAAATTGATATGTTGAACATGACTTTATCCGATCAAAACTTGGAACTGCTGCCTGACTATCACCAACGTATTGAGGTACTACGCCGACTCAATTACATTGACGAGAACGGCACCGTTCAACTCAAGGGCCGTGTTGCTTGTGAAATTAATTCTGCTGATGAAATCTTGTTAACAGAACTAGTTTTGGATAACGTGTTTGCAGATTTTGAGCCAGCTGAAGTTGTTGCTCTTTTATCTTGCTTTGTTTTCCAAGAAAGGAATGCCAGTGAGCCTCGATTAACACCCAAATTGACCAAGGGTAAAGATATTGTGTTGACCTACGCTCGTAAAATTGCCGAGCTTCAAGTGGAATGTGGCCTTCCTATTTCTGTAGAAGATTACGTGAATGGACTCAAGTTTGGTTTAGTGGAGGTTGTCTATGAATGGGCAAAGGGATTGGTAAAAAGAAAGTCTTGGTCTATAAAATTGATTTATAACTTTTTTTTTTTTTTGGCCAGCCTTTCAAGCATATTACAGATTTGACGGATGTTTTGGAAGGCTCTATTGTAAGATGTATTAGTCGTTTGGACGAAACGTGTCGTGAAGTGATGAGCGCTGCTCGTATGGTGGGTGATACCAGTCTATATAAAAAGATGGAGCAAGCAGAACAAGACATAAAGCGTGATATTGTTTTTGCTGCAAGTTTGGTAAGTAGTTGTGTTTATTATATCCAATTCAAAGTGTTCCTTATCGTCTTTATGATAGTACTTTTAATAAAGAATACTCTTTCAAATTCTAAGCATTTATGTATTGTATGGTGGTTGACTGAGTGTACTGAAAAGAGACGGGTAACCTTACTATACAAGTTTTCATTATTTACATGAAAACTTTTGACTGTGTCTTCCATGCGAAAGATTTAAGTTTATAGCTAATATTATCCTACATAATACAGGGGCTACTTATTATTGGACTCACTATTAATACTTCTCCTTATTATATTTAGTAGTAGTAGTAGTAGTATGACAATATATGATATCAACATATACAAAGGGCTTGTTCGAAACAAAGAAAACAGAATAAGGATCATGCAAGGGTTACGCAAAAAATTAAAAAAATGTAGGTGACTCTGCGTTCTCAGTAAATTCCTCTTGGAACAAAGTAATTTCTTTCTATGCTGTTGCAAGTAAAAAAAGGGGTGCTATAAATATCAAGTGATCAGCAAAAGAATCACATGCATAGGTTGTTTGGATCAATAAACGTTGATCATTGAATAAAAACAAAGCCACTTATCATGACGAAGTCTACAATTCTGATGCAATTTTCGTGCTACATGTTAAAGAAGATGAACCTGGGAAAAAAAAAAAAAAAAAAATCAAGTCGTTGGTCAGGATTTGTCATACTTTTTTTTTTTATACATATTTCTTTGTTCTCACATGTCATCTCGAAGAATCTTGCAAGTTGTTGCTTCTAAATCCATTCAATTGAATGCTAAACGAGTATTTGCTGCACCTGTTGTTCGCTCAGCTTTTTCAGTAAACAAAGGATTCAACTCAACTGTGCCAACTCACTTTACTTGGAAACGCGAATTCAATAGTCAGTCTGAGGGTAAAGATATCTTTAAGGTTATTGACTACAATGACATTCAGAACATTATCAAAAAGGAAGGAAAGGTAATATACATGACCGAGATTTATGTTGTTAGAAGGGAGGAGTAATGTCAAAATATACAGGGTTATTACTTGATTGATGTTCGTGAGCCTAAGGAATACGTTGAAGGTGCTATTCCTACGTCTAAGAATGTACCATTGGTAAAGTTATAGTTTATTAGAAAAAGAGAAGAAGATGATTTAGTTTTATTACAGAGTCAATTTGAAGGTTGGAGTTTATCCAAGGAACAATTCAAAGAACAGTTTGGGTTCGATAAGCCTGCTACAGATTCTAGTGTTATTCTTTATTGTTTAGGTGGTGTTAGAAGCACTAAAGCAGCTCAATATCTTTCAACTTTAGGTTATAACAAGTAAGTGGTCTTCTTTTTTTTTTTTTTTTTAATTTGAAAAGAAGAGTATTAATATGGATAAATTTAGCCTTGAGAATTATGTGGGTAGTTGGGCCGATTATGTTGAGAAGCAAAAGGGAGGAAAATAATATGGGCTCACTCGTCAGTCTCCTTTTATTGTTTCTTAGTTTCTCCCCTTTATTTTCACATATAATAAAAGCTTATAATTTTGACCCCCTTATTTTATTGTTAAAAATTGATTATATTTCCCTTTCTCCCTCCTCCCCCCCTTTTTTTTTTTTGTTTTTCTTCTTTTCTTTATCAAAAAATATGGGCATTTGTATATCTAATGAAGAAAGAGCAGAAAAGATACATAGTTTCAGTATTGATCGCTCTATTGAAAAAGAAAGTAAAATGATGGAGAGGGAGTTTAAAATCTTGTTACTAGGTAACATAGTTATTCTTCTATCACCCATAATTTTACTAATGAATTATAGGCAGTGGTGAATCAGGCAAATCAACCATCTTTAAACAAATGAAAATTCTACATCAAAACGGCTATTCAAAAGAAGAATTATTCAACTGGAGAGTCACCGTTTATCGTAACTTGATACATTCGGCACAAGCAATCGTCAACGCATTACAACAATTCGAATATCAACTTCAGTCCGAAAAAATCGAGTATGAGGCTCAACGCATCTTAAACTATCGGTTAGAAGAAAGCATTGACCCTTTATTTATAGACGCTGTCATTTCCATTTGGCATGATCCTGCAGTCGCTTTATTATTGGATAATAAATCGGCTGAGTTTTATTTAATGGATAATGCAGCTTAGTGAGTGTTTTTTTTTTTTTTCATTATATTATGATCTTATATAGATATTGACTGTTATTCTAGTTTTTTTGATGATATAAAAAGAATTGGTCAGCATAGTTATATTCCTACTGTAAAAGATGTATTGCATGCAAGAGCCAAAACAACGGGCATAGTTGAAACACGGTTTATGATAAAAGAAACCAGCATCCATATGTTTGATGTTGGTGGCCAAAGATCAGAAAGAAAGAAATGGATTCACTGTTTTGAATCAGTTAAATCAATCATATTTTGTGTTTCCTTATCAGAATATGATCAAGTTTTATTGGAAGAATCTCGGCAAAACAGAATGCTGGAAAGTCTGGTCTTGTTTGAATCTGTTGTGAATAGTCGCTGGTTCGTGAATACAACTATCATATTATTCTTGAACAAAATTGATATATTTCGAAAGAAGATAAAGAAAGTACCATTAGAAGCTCATTTCCCTGACTATGAAGGGGGTCCAAATGCAAATAATGCGGCAAAGTATATCTTATGGCGTTTTAACCAAACAAATCGTGCAAAACTAGCTATTTATCCACAGTAAGTATATCATCATTTTACACTCAAACACTTGAAACTAACTTATTTTAAAGTTTAACACAGGCAACAGATACTTCTAATGTAAGTAAATTTAAGTTTCTTTTATATTCAAAAGCTTAAACAATAACTTTATTTAGATATCACACGTCTTTGGTGCTATTAGAAAGACAATTATAGAAAATGATTTAAAGGATTCCGGCTTATTACTATAAATTGACTCATATTTAACCCTTTATTATTATACATATATACATATTCTCCTTTCGCTTAGTAAACAAACAAAAAAAAAACCCCCCCTTCCAAAAATAAATCACGATAATTGTCTCAAAATTGGAGCCTGCTTCTTTTTCATTTAAAAATGTCCCAAAGCCATTATTGTTTATTGTGTGTATATTGTATATATATATATATGTGCGTGTGCGTGTGCGTGTAGTGTGTGTTTGTGTGTACGTGTTTGTGTGTGCAATGTATTGTTTAAGCGGTAACTTTCTTGGCTTGAGAACCTTCACGGAAACCGTTCTTGAAACGGCGTTGAACTAACTTCAAGTGACGCATACGGCCAGTACCAGTGGTCTTTCTACGTTGACCCTTTTCAGACCAGTTATCTAATAAAAAATAAATAAATATGCATTTACCAGTCAATTAATCTATCACTTACAAGATCTAGTTTTAGCAGCAGGGTAACCACATTGAGCACAAGTCTTCTTTTGTTTGTGGAAAGAACGGTTACCGCAACGGCGACACAAGGTGTGAGTCTTGGTGTGGCGCTTACCGAATGAGCTGGTACCCTTAGTCTATAATCGTATAATCATTAATTATTCAAATGAAAACTACAAAAAAGAAAGAAAGAATGCACAAGTAAAGAACTCTTTCATTGCTGTGGCGTCTTTCTAATTAAGAAAAGTTCAATGGTGGTTCATTGAGTAAAATTGTGTTTCAAGTAAGACATGGTTGAAAATATCGCCTTTAATCGTATTCATCCATCCATCTATAGCTGCTGCGAATTCTATTTACTTGTGCATTCTGTCTACTGAATGATGCATTACCATTTTTAAAAAAAGATGAGTATTGTCTGAAAGAAACCTTCTTCCGTCAAGTCTTCAGATTCCCCCTCCCCTAAGACGGTGATTCAATCTTCAATTGCTGTTGTCCACCAAAAAAAAAAAAAAACATACCCCGTATTTTTTCATGTCATTTTTATCACAAATCCATACTTTATCTCCAGCACTTTACCGTACCTCGTTTGCTGCTTCAAACACTATTGCAATGTCTACAGAAAGAGAAAAAGGCCCTACTCAAACTTCTATGGAAGATAAAGTAAGGCAGTGCTAATTTGCATATTGTTCTTTTTTCTTAAAAGCACGAATAATATAGATTACAAAAGAATTGAACCCAACTTTCCTAGAGTTAGTCAATGAATCTCATTTACATGCACACCATGCTGCTATGAAAGGAAACACGAACAAGGAAACCCATTTCAAGTAAGAAACATCAATAGACCTGCATAATTACAGCAATTGACTTTTTCATAGAGTAACTGTTGTATCTGAAGCATTCCAAGGGAAGGTAAAGAATATTCAATAGTACTATATAAAAGATATTGACAGGCTCACCTTGTTTTCCTCTGTAGACTTTAATGCAGCGTCATCGCATTATTTACAACTTGTTAGACGACGAACTAAAAAACAAGGGTCTGCACGCTTTGACACTCAAAACAAAGACACCAACAGAATTTGACAAAGAAACTCAATAATAATAAAAATACCTTTTATTTTTTAAAAAGATCTAATCTACTTTGATGCTTGCAAATATCTTTTGCAAAAAGTATAAACAAGAAAGATAACCTATAGAGCCAGTAAGAACCGACAGCAGGACACTGATAAGTGACGAGTAGCAGAAATAAAGCACAGTACTGGTGAATGAATTGATGTTTAACTTTGTGAAATAATAAAGAATGGAATATAAAAACACATAGAAGCCACAAGCACCAGAGGTCAAAAATGATCGCCAAGACCAATGGTAATCTTCACTACATAAATGGAAATAACACATCAATATTGTCACTTGAGAACACGTCAAAATAAGCACAAAAAAGACGAGGAAAAGGAACCCGATACCATAATAAACGCGATGGAACCATATCGAATTCATAATAAAGTACAGTTCAATAAAGATGGCACCAAAAGGAAGAATACCTCCCATCAAAATAGAAGGAATACTACGAAGGTACATGGGCTGGTCAGGGATTTGTCGAGGGATTTGATTTGTACGCACAGGATGTTCAATGCGTGCCTTACGGAAACCAAAATAGGAACCAGCAACGCTGAGGGGAAGAGCAATAACTACCCAAAGTACTACGAGTGTTAGCATAGTACCGAACGGAACAGCACCCGATGAATGCGAATGAATCAAAAAGAAATTCATTGCAAACAAAGCGCTCATAATAACACCAGGCACAAGTGTAGCTGTCATACCAATATTACCCTTCCAGTTTTCACCTCCATTCATTTTATATACACGTGCAGAAACAAATCCAGAAATGCAGCCAAAGACCATGTAAAAAATAATCATCACTGTACCCAATGCACCACGATTTGAAGGTGATAAGAAACCTAAAACAGCAAACACTATATACAATGTTAATTGTGCGCCCTTTCTCAAAAAATAAGCCATACCTAATGTCAAACCTGTCATAGCTGTAATTTGTGCACCACTACCAATCAAAACAGAAAGAAGCATAGGGCGTTGGGGAGGACGGAATACATCACCATGTACCAACTTCCAACCATAATCCTCCTGAACATCTTCTTGTGCTTCAACAGCATTGTACCTCGAAATGTCTTTATGAAGAGCACGGATCAAAATCATAGCGACCATACCTGTCAAAAATAAAACAATAACAATCGAATTCACAAGTGAGAACCAGTGAATAGAAGGATCCAAAACGTGTAAATAATTATCCCAGCGTGTAGCCCAAGCATTAGCAGAAAGCTATTAAAAACAAAATAAGTATCCTGTTTATTTTTACTCTTTCTTTTTTACCTCCCAATTGACACTGTATGAATAAGTTACTTTTTCGCCTCCCTTAATTACCATAGCGCCTCCAGAAGGTACAGGTACATTTTTTTCATTCACTGTTTGAGCTCTACTAGAAGGAGATACTAAGACACCGACAACACGATACTTGTCATCTTCGCGATGATGATACTCGATCGTTATATCGTAATGGTTATTCAGTTCTGTCACTGTTCCCGTATGTGAACCGAGTGCAAACCCGATACTATAATACTGCTCATTGGTGCGTTCATCATTACTAAGGTGAGCTGCAGGTAAACCATCCACTACCCAGTTAAGGGCGTAATCGTTCTTTATGCACTCGTTCATGAATTCTGCATCTTCCTTGGAAATCACATCGGAGACACATAATAATTTGTCCTTTTCGTTATTACCGAGAGAAAGCTACCCTATATATGTGAGTATTCCGCGTGTATAAATAGCAAAGAGTAAAAACCTTAAATGGAGATGTAAAGATTCTATCACCAAAGAGAACAGAGCCTAAACTTTCAGCTTGTTTTTTGGCTCCACCTTCAGGTGCACAGAAGTGAAATCGTTCATCATAATAATCATAGGAAATTACGGATTTTTGTTGTGTGGACATGGGAGATAATGTGTTTACAAATAGAGGAACATTGTCGCCCAAGTCGTAGTCGATAGGCGCTACACCAGGTAAATACAAAGCCTGTGTTAGACCACATAATGCAGCCAGCAAGCCTACAATTTTCTTGGTCATTGCGATAAGAAGCTAAAAATAAAATTAGTAGTGTCGCTTTTTATCGTGAAAGTTCAAGGAACTCAACCGTTTTGACTGGTAGAAAAAGCAAAGTGAACTTGAGCAGAATATCTGGAAATATGGAGTCATTTTTATTGGCCAGAACGGTTCACTAAATTTGGCAACATTAATGATCTCAACCTGTTTTTATATTCATGAGTTGATAAAGTATTATGGTTATTGTAGCTTCTTTCTTAAAGCTCCAATTTTACGAAAAGAAGTGAAGCACTTTTCTTTGGTTGTGCTCTAGAAGCCCTAAGGTGACATGATCATTAGCTCTTTTCCTGCAACCTCTCATATGCCACAACCTTCTACTGCTCATCGAATTTCTATGTATTTGACTGAAGACTTGCGTAGTTGGTAAACCCCTTTACCTTTTTCTAATCTCACTTTTGTTTCTGCTAATTTTAAATAAACATGACTTTCTTACTCACTCACACCTGCTTGAAAGAAAATTGCTGGGCTTGAAAATTACACTGCTGCTGCTGCTGCTGGCAAAGTGGGCTGAAGTAACCAAAGCTTTGGAAAGATGGATCCATTCTTTATTCCTTCCATCCATCTCTAAAAATGCTCTTGTACCGTGATATCCTCGCTGGTAAGAACGCCATCCACCTGCCTCAATAATAACATCATATACAGAAAGAGATTAATCATTATAATCATTTTATATAGGCGACGAACTTTTCTCTGATGCCTATGTATGAACGCAATGCATCTTTTTTTTTCTTATCATTTCCTAATTCTCTTTTTTTTTTTTTTTTTCTTACATTATATAGCCCATCAAGGAAGTCGACGATATTGCTTATGAAGTCGACTGTAAGATGATCACTGTCACTGAAGGTGATGTTGATATTGGTGCCAACCCTTCTGCCGAAGGTGGTGAAGACGAAGGTGCTGATTCTAGCTCTCAAGTTGTTAACAACGTTGTCTACTCTTTCCGTCTTACTGAAACCAGCTTCGATAAGAAGTCCTACATGACCTACATTAAGGGTTACATGAAGGCTCTCAAGACCAAGTTGGCTGAAACCAACCCCGATCGTGTCGGTGCTTTCGAAAAGGGTGCTACTACCCTCGTTAAGAAGATCTTGGGTAACTTCAAGGATTACGAATTCTATGTCGGTGAATCCATGGATCCTGAAGGTATGGTTGCTTTATTGAACTACCGTGAAGATGGTGTCACCCCCTATTTCACTTTCTTCAAGGATGGTCTCACCGAAGAAAAGCTTTAAATTTACACATTCATATTGTGTATTTTTAATCAAATAAATTCGAAAAACACACCTTTTACATAAATATAGCAATGTTACAAAAGATTTTGTGTTGAAGTGATTATGTGTATGGAAGTCATTTTGGAATACATAACTGTGATTCCATACAATTTGAAAAGGGAACTGGAGAATCAATTAAAATGAGACGTGTTTGTGGATTTCAATTTTATTGAACGTCGCTTTCATGCATTGCAACCAATAGCATGTGCGTTATTATCAAGTCGTTTTTTTTTTTTTTTTTAGCGAATTATGCTGTCAGTTTAAATTTAACAGTCATAGTTAAACAATCAGTATAAAAGACTTATGTTTGAAATAGCGAGACGATGCTCAGATACTCCAAATGAGATCATATTTTGTAACTATTTAAAAATTTATTGAATAAGAAATATGTAGAGCTAATCTACCAAGCAAGTTGATGACCTCTAAAGTCATAGAAAGTTCCTGTCTCAGCGGGCGTTACTTTGTCCAATATAGCTAATTGACCAGCAACAGAATCAAAGGCTTCAACAGGAGCTCTAGCACTGCCCATATCGGTTTTAACCCAACCAGGATGAGTGGAGAAAACAACAAAGTTTTCGTCTTTTAAAAGTCCAGACCAAAGCTTGACAACCATATTCAAAGCGGCCTTGGATGTATTGTAGGCGTCTGTTGGGAAAGGTGGACGTGGCTCACCAAGGTCTTTACCTGTCAAGTCAATGGATCCAAGAATAGAAGAGATATTTATGATCTTCTTTACTTTATCTTGACCACGCTTTCTAAGTAAAGGAACAAAATAGCGAATTGTATCATTGGCACCAATAACATTAGTTTCAAACAACCTTGTAAAGTCTGCTCGAGTGCTATTATTGATTGTGTATAAGAATGTGTGTTACTTTTGATCCTAATGAAATTATACTTTACACTTTATCAATGCTACCAAGACCACCGACACCAGCATTGTTGATTAATACGTCAATACCTTCAGGAGCAATCTTTTCAACTTCTTCAGCAGCGTTCTATCATGATATATTTAAGTATACTTGCCAAAAGTTGTAATATCATACCTATTTTACCTTAATTGACTCTTCATTGCTGGCGTCCATTTTGACAGCATACACAGTCTTATTATCAACAAGACTCTTGAGGGCTTCAGAAGAATCAGGATTACGAACTAAAGCAATGACAGTGTTTCCTTTGGCGGAAATTTGTTTAAGGAATTCAAGACCAATACCACGAGAGGCACCAGTAATAGCATAGATTAATCCAGTCATTTTATGTATATATATATATATATTTGTATTTGATATGTTTTTTCAAAGACATAGAGAAACTTGAGCCCCTTTTTATATGAATCAAGACAGAAAATTAGTAATGCAGAAGGTTTAAGAAGCTGCTTATTCATCAAAAGAAGATGACAAATTTTTGACTCTGCCACACATTCAAAAAAAAAAAAAAAAAAAAAAAAAAAAAAAAAAAAAAAAAAAGATTATGCCATAAAGCCACGTTCTAAGGATTTTTCTAGTAATAATAGTATAATTGGAGTAACTTTGTCGATTTATAATTCGATCTATGACGCCAATAATTGTTGTTTTTATCATAAAAGTCATGATATAATAGTTTTTTGTATTGGTAAAAGCAAATCAAAACGTCCAAGGTTAAGGCTGTTCATGAGGCATGTTAGTAACTATGTAAAAGAGAAATATTGCCTCGATTGCTTTTCTTCTATATATAATTCTTTCCGTAATATTTTTTATACTAGAAGGCCATAAATTTATGTACAATTTTGTTTGTAAACCTTCAGAGTGTAGTGTCTCTTTCTTTTTTTTGAGCGTGTACTATAAAAAAAATAAAGACATAAAGTATTCCTTCTTCCGTGTTAACCACTAGAAGCTCTAAACCACTGTTACGTAAAAGGAATGAGATGCAAAAAGAAGGCGCTTTTTCATTAGATACTATAGTGTAATACATAAACATTACATATATTGATATTTCTCAACTCGTGAGTGTATTTACTAGTTATTTATTGTATACTTATGGAGAACTTGAAAGCCTCATGATTGGCATGTCACATTTCTAATACCAGTCTTTCAAGATATTACTCACATAATATATAGCTGTATGGACTTCAAATAAAAGCGTAGGCATGTCTAAAAAAAATACACAAAGGTGAAGACGTGAAGCAATTTTTTCCTTTGCAATCAATGCCCTATGTTACTGATGCGACGAAGGGATTCACCACCAGCTTTGAATCGTAAACCTTTCGTTTACCTCAATTAAAACAGGAGGAAGAGATTTTTGAATATATCTAACTCTGGCTTATATATATATATATATATATATATATATATAGTATTACTCCTTGCATTGTTGGCTATTTACTTGATGCTGTATCTTTTGTATGAAGCCATTCTGAAATTATTAAGCAAATACTAAGCTGTTTTCATGCCTCGTGTACCATTCTCTGATATATGATCGTACCAACTCCTTCTACTTTCGGTTTGGCTATATATGCAAATACAAGACGATACACAATGCAAATCATAAAAGCACCAACAGCTTCAACACAAGCATCGTTGTATGGATAATACTTTTTGTACAAGTTAAATAACTGAGGGGGACTAATATAAGTACTCAAGAATAGAGCTTATTTGAATTATGCTTTTCTATCAACTTTAACGTCTTTCCATCATTGGAATGAGACCTCACGTGTACTATCTTAGACATAATCATGATGTTAACAAGATAAAGCTATACCAGTTTGTATAAATTTAATTAGGGATAAAATTATTCATAATCTTCTTTTGTATACTACACCCATGATAGTATGAATAACTTTTATATATTAACAGGAACACAAAAATATCTAAAGGCGTTTGTGGTCAATAAATGAAGAATTTGAAAAATAGGTGAGAGAATATCGATTACATTTCAAAGGAGGATAAATTAAAAACAACAACATGTAATACAAACAAACAAGTTTTGTTTATTGATAGAAAACGCCAAAGCATGTGAATCATTTAAAACATGAAACTCGTTCTCTCAAATGTATAAAAAGGAATCTTTTTTTTTTTTTCTTCATCTTTTCTTATTCTATTAGCATATATACAAACTCTGAATGGCGTCTAGTAAATACAACTCTTTCTATACAAACTCTTCGATAATACATAAGCCTACGAATGAAACTCACTCTAATATCTGCTCAAGGTTCCCATGGACACGCTCAAAAGTGTAAGATTATCACATAAATGTATAGCTCTTGCAAGTATAGTAACTTCCTTTTATCATAGCCTAACTTGATATCCATATAACTGTTATAATCTGTAAAAATGGTATATAAATCTCCTTGATATTACGCGTAAATTCTGCTACACACCACTGCTTATATAAGCGCATATTCACGCTCAAAAAGTGTAAGATCCTTTTAAATAGTTATACAAACTTACCAATAACTAACTCTTATATAGAGTAGCTAGTTTAGTCAATGTAAATGTTTGTTCTGTGCTACTTGGTCAAAACGTTTCATGTCTATACCTCTCCTTATCCTGTGTCACCTCCTCTCTTAAAGGCGTGCTTGTTTGTTTACTGTGTGTGCATGTGCTTGTCTCGTTCTCATCTCTTGTCCTGTATTATATTCTCTCTCACACCCCCCATTCCCCCCGTAGGCTGGCGTATGAGGTCGTTGATTCAGTGTAAGCCGCGATGGACTTTGGTAGTAGCTAGTATCTATCGGAAATGCTGTAGCTGACTGTTCTATGAGCCCCATGCAGGCATGAACTTCAGGTCCCAGTGAGTACGGCTATTAGTCAGGAGGATGTTCTTTGGAAACATTGCCATTCTTCGAGTACTTCTTAGAAAGTTGCGCAAAAGAGAATCCGATCGAAGCGAACGTCTCTTTGAGATACCCCCAGTCCTACAACTTGAGATGTTTATTGAGACTTGTCATTTGTATATGCTAACTAACAAACTTGTATTGTCTTTAGTTCAAGCTTGATGTGTTGTCTCTCTTCAAAAGTCTGTCTCTTATACTCAATGCAAAGAAAAATCAACTGTCTCTCTCAATGCTATCTCTTGTATACATAATACTATATAATATCTCTTGATAATGTACTGTCTCTTGTGCATAATAATACTATATAATGTCTCTTGTCTATTTTAAATTTAACAATAATTGCAATCCATCATACAAATATTTAATAAAATATAATACACATCGCTTGCTTTTACATTTAAACCTCAAATCAATAAACCCTTCTCTTAGCTTTACATATCAATACATAGGTATAAAAATGCAGAAAATAGCAGACAAAGAGTATAAGCTTGCTATTGGTTAGTCTTGTCTTTTGATTCCAACTTTTTTTTCTAATGGCTATGGTGCATCTTCTGGTTGTGAGGATAATGTGCCCCAGTATCAAATTTTAAAAATTTAGGGTTGAATTACTAAAATAATTATGTAGAACGTGTTTATGTAATATCTTTGCATCCTGGTGGGCAACGATTTAGTTATACTCGAGAAGAACAATTCTTTAACTACAAGTTATAAAGACTAAGATTTGGAGTCTACCATTCGTAAACACATAAGGGTTTTATTGTATGTTTATTCCTAGAAAACTTAACTATTGTATACAATGACATTTGGTTTTTATATTATTTTTATTTTTGAAATAATAGCACGTTTATGTTATTTATTCAAAGGATAATGAATCGACAATGCGTTTCTTTATTCTCCTTTATCATTATATGTTCATTGTTAAAAGATATATGGATTGGCCTTTAGCTTTGTGCCTGAATGTATTGTTTAAAATTGACACGCACCAAGCGCTTTTCCAAAAAAAGGTTTCTGCTCAATACCATGAAAACTAGTGGCGCATTTTGTCATTTCGTAGCCAATAGATCAACAATTTTCATAAAACTCTATCTGTATTGAAAGCTATAAAACCAGTTTTATACGTTCACCAATGTTTCCTAGCGCTCTTAAAAAAGGCTAATTTACCTAGAAAATATCATTTGTATTGATATTTGTGAAAAAAAGTGTTAATAAAATTTCCGTCTCCCAATGTATTACGATTTGTTCATCAGAGGGTTCTTGAAATTTGCTATAATAAAACACTGTTTTCAAATACTGCTTTCATTTTTTTTTAAAAATTAAAACCGTTCGCAACAGACTATACATTGTTCTTGAGTGCAAGGCAGCTCATCTTTGCATTTTGAGGAATAGTGCCACAGATTCTTATGAAAATGACATTCTTATGACTGTGCAAATGGTTAAAAAGTGCAACCCAGAAGATCTCAGGTCGCATGTTAAAAACTGACCTGAAAAATAAATAAGCTTTTTCTTTAACGTTACACACGAAATCCAAGTTGCCTTTTTTCCATCACCTTAGAAACGTACTGTATAAACAGCGAGCTGAGAATTGGATGTTATACGCATATAGTCTTTTAGTGGTAGCCCATTATATGTAATGATGTGCTTGTAAACAACATTACATTATACTGACATTGTAATAACATGTAAATTGGTTTTCCGTTAGAGTCTAGAGGTTCCAGGCCTTTAATATAATAAAGGTGGCGCATCACTATTTACTAATTAATTAGACCAAAAAATGACAAGTTAAGCTGTGCATCATATTATTATTAATCTGGAAACGGTTATGGCAATTTTTTTGCACGATTTCACTTTCCTCAGCAAGCAATAAAAAATTAATAACCAGCTACTTTGATCCACAAATAAACAAACAATTGCACGTTCTTCCCCTCTTTCTCTTTTTCTTATTATTTTCGTAAAGAGAAAAAAAAAATGGACGGTGAAGAATATGAAGATCCTCATTGCCAAGGCTGTCAAAAACCCATCGATGATGGCTCTGTTGTTCAATTCGGTGATGGCATTTGGCATTTTGAATGGTAACTGGAAAAAAAAAAAAAAAAAAGAAAAAATACTCGAGAATAACAGGTGTAAAATTAGTTTTCGATGTTCCAAGTGTGATAAACTTGTAGAATGTTACAGCAATTTATTGTTATTAAGAGATGGAAGTCCAATTTGTGAAGATTGCTCATACAGCTGTCATGCTTGTTCAAAAACTATTAAAGATGAAGCTATTATGACAGGTACAAAATATCTAGCAATGGGCATAATGTTATACTTATTGTTATGTAATAGGCGATGAAGCATATCATGCAGATTGTTTCCGTTGTGTACAGTGTGACAAGAAAATAGAGGATTTAGTATTTACACAAACTAGCAAAGTACAGAAAAAAAAATTACCATTAAAAAAAAAGGAAGTATACTCAACCTTTATTGTCTAGGGCATCTATTGTACAAGCTGTTACGAAGCTAGGAAACTACAAAGGATGAAGCGAAAAGATGTATAGTATATATAACTCATAAATTATGTAACCATCAAACTAAATGAAGCCTATTAGCAAAAGAACGAAAGAGTACCTACTACCACCACCACCACTACCACCACCACTACTACTACTAGGCCAAGTCCTCCAATCTATCGCGCTTCTTCAACTACATCTATTGTGAATGCTTACACAGATGATATTCCTATATTAGCTTCTAATGGTATAACAGAATTAAATGACATACTATCATGCCAAAGGAGTAGTGAAGAAGCACTTGGTGCTTATTCCGATCTAGAGCAGCAGCTTGATCAATTGAGCGAAGCAGATCAAATTAGAAATCTAAAGCGAGAACTAAGTGATACCAAATCCAAATTAAAAGATATCAATGGAAAGTTCAATAAAATAAAGGTAACACACGCATGTACCCCGCATATAGGGGAACTCTCTATTTATACATTTATAATAGTCAATTAGTAGAAAAGCACTAGACGAGTTCCGTACTGTAAAAGAAGGTTATGCTTCCGAAGTCCAAGCGAGAAAAGACGCAGACATTCAACTTGTGCGCATCAAAAGTGAGTTAAAGTTTTATCAACAGGCCAATATCTTTCACAGTCATGATTTTATTCACTTTAACAAGGAGGAAATTGAGGAATTAAAACAAACTCGTGCTGATCTAGAACAACTCGTGCACGAGTTACGATCTGACAGAGACACGCTCGTTTCTGAGCTCGAAAAGATTTCCAAGAAATTCAATACTAGTCATTCACGCGATCTGCACTGGGAAAGATTACAACACGCTTACCAACAGCAACTGGATTCTTTACAAAAGGACATTTCTCAAAGTAAATCAAGCTATACACGGCTAATCAAAGGACGCGAAGATATCATTTCAGATATGCTTCTTTTAAACTCGAAAAATGCAGAACTGACACAGCTCAATAATAATTTATCTCGTCGCGTGATGGAAAGAGAACAGGAAGCAAAGGCTTTGTTTGCAGGCACAAACTTTTTAAACGATGATACAAACGGTATCACAGATACCGCTGTTTCTTCTACTACCAAGCACAAACGCAATCTATCAACAGGCTCCATCCCTCCTGCACCTGAAACAGCAAAAGTAGCCCAACGCGATAGTTTTAATGGGTCTGCGGCTCCAAAATTGTTCAAGTTTAGAAGAAATAAATCAGTCAAGCACAATAACAAAAATAGCGATCAAGAATCAACAAGAAAACATCACTTTGCCCAAGCAAAATTTATCATGCCTGTAAAATGTGAAGGATGCGGTGAGAAAATGAGACGCGTAAATGAGTTAAAATGCTCAGGTATGTATATACATTCTAAAGGCACTATCAAGTAAGATGACTTATCCCGAAATATAGAGTGTGGTGTTGCTTGTCACTCAAAATGCATGTACAGTGTTCCACAAACGTGTCACCGAAACAATATGGATGGGGATTCAGATGGGTACATGTTTGGGGTTGATTTAATTAAACAAATCCAATCCGAGAAAGGAAAAATTCCTTTGATTGTTGAAAAGTGCGTAAGTTGTGTTGAAGAAAGAGGCATGGACTATGAAGGTATTTACAGAAAATCGGGAGGAGTGGGACAAATGCGACAAATTCAGCAAGCCTTCGAAAAAGGAGAAGTGCCTAACTTGAATGACGAAGAGAGATGGAATGATATTTGTGCAGTAACAAGTGTACTCAAACAATATTTCAGAGAATTGCCCAACCCATTATTTACCCACGAATTGCATACAAAATTCATAGATGCGATAAGTAAGTGTAAATTGATAAAAAAAAAAAAAAAAAAAAAAGGCGAGTGTATATACTGACATGCAAGTAGGCTCTCCAAGTGATGGACAATTACAAACAATAACACAGTTAATACAGACATTACCGACCGAGAATTTCGATACCCTTCATTATTTAATGAAGCATCTCAATAGGTAAATATAACAAACTAAAGAGTCAACCTCTTATTAATATCTGTATATAGAGTTCAACAAAGGAATAAAGAAAACCTTATGACATCCAAGAATCTTGCAGTGATATTTGGACCTACTTTACTTCGTCATCAAGATGAAAATAGAGACTTGTTGGAAATGAACCACAAGATTAATATTATAGAGTTTATTTTAAATCATGTAGATACCTTATTTGTCACTGAAACTACAGCAATTTCATCGATAAAAGTATCCACATCTTCTGATCGCCGTCGTGCTCACGTGCCGCCTCAAAGAGAAGCGTCAAGCTCAAGTTTGAACAGTAGCTATCAAGAGAGTCTACAAGTGCCTACAGCTGCTGTCCCCCCTAGACCAAACGCGAATTATATCTAAAGCAATCACGTGTATATATATATACATAATAAACTATATCATTTTGAAAGATAAAATTACGAAATGACAAGTTAAATTAACTTATTTTAGATTAATGCCACTGTAATCCAAAATGCCTCTAATTTAGGCAAAACTATTAAATTTTGGAAAATCCTATTTTTTTTTTTTTTAAGACGTAATGGAAAAACCAAACAGAAGAAACGCACAACCAGGAACATTGCGAGTAAGTATAAACTTATGCAGCTAAAATGTTGTCAAATGACTCAAATTGCATGATTAGTAATGCCTTTCTTTTTCTAAATCATAATAACTTTTAGATTACTATCAATAGTTGTTTCTTGAATGAAACAGTTAAACGCCCCTATGTCACAATAACGCTTGGAGGTAATGTGTGTTAGATATATATACATATATATATAGACTACTAAAATTTCGCAAACAGATCAATATCATCGAACTTCAACGTCAGAATACCCTCAAGGCTCGTGGAACGAAGGATTTGAGCTTAAAGTCACATACCACAATCAACTCTTCGATACCATTCAACTTGACCTTTATGACAGCTACACATTCTTTGCGGATAGACATGTAGGGAGATCAGAAATTCGCTTGAAGAATTTAGAAGGAATGCCTGAAGTCTTTACAAGTTATTATGAAATTTTAGACAAAAAGTTATCTTTAGGAGCCACTTCGCAAGTCAGCCGGAAAACTCTCATGACATCTGGTGTGGGTGCTATTCAAGCTGAAATCGCTTACCGTTATCGATACAGAGACCCCTCTCATCAATCCCTCTTAGAAGAACGATCTCCGTCCGTTGATTTTTCAGAAATAAACTTGCTTATTGACCAGCATCAACGTGCACTCTCTGATAACAATATCACATCAAAACAAACAATGTCGGATCATCAGTTAATGGAAGAATTCAATAGACACTTGAAAAGCCAGCGTGATAATGAAGATATAGAGTTTAAAAAGTATGAACAACACACAGAAGAAGAAGATTCTCCAGATAGCAGTGATAGTGAAGAAAAACAGTTGAGTCATGACAAAAGACCTTACTCCTTTGCGAAATCACGTGTGAATAGTACAGTTAAAGTGTCTGTACGTACAGAAGAAAAGAAAAGCACAACAACAGGAGGTGGTATTTTACAGTCTGTATCATCCCTTTTTGGATTTACAAATAACAACGAAACAAACAAGACAGAAGAGAAAATAACAGAGACAAGCGCTGAAATTACCACTGAAGATGATACCCTGAAATCTTTTCCTATTTTGGACGCTATCGGATCTTGGACTATGGCAAAAGAAACAAATCAAGTACTTCGAACAATTGGCAAGCTCCTCGTAGCTTTTGTAAAGAAAAATCAATTAGAAAAGACAGAAACGAAAACTAACGCTCTTCTTTAGGGACAAGGATTCGAATTGTCTAATTTACAAATATTATCTGGGTTCAACGTAGTAGAGAAGTTTTATAGTGATTTACAGCGTGAACGTACTTGGGATCTAGTGGAAGATATTTCTGAAATTGAAATGGCGTCTTACATGTGGAGATATGCTATGGCATCTTATGGATGGAAAGGATTGAACTTTATAGGTAAAGGAAACGGTATTTTCTCGGATGCTGTACGTGCACAGTCGGACGCACTCTCCATTTGTGAACATCTCAAATTAGATAAAGAAGACTTATTGGCGTATGAATTGAGAACGGGAGAAGCCTTTCGACCCAGTTATTTCGCGGCAAGGGACAGAAAGCTAAATGCTATTGTACTTAGTATACGTGGTACTATGGTAAGTCCTTTAATTCCATGAGTATAATGTTTGCTTAAATGTAATATAGAGTACTTTTGATACAATGACGGATCTTGTATGTGAATATGAACCTTGGAAGGGCGGCCTAGTACATAAGGGAATGAAGGTAAGCAATCTGGTTCTGTTCTGTTTTTTGTTTCTTAACCAAGTTGAGATGGTCTAGTCGTCAGCTACTTGGTTCTTCCGACATATTGCACCCAAACTCATCGCCTATGTGAACAAACATTCCACAAGCTCACTGTATATAGTTGGACACAGTCTTGGCGCGTCCACAGCAGCGATTCTAACAATCATGTTACAAGATTACATTAATGAATTTAGAAAGGGCAAGGATGGCAAGTTTAATATCTACAGTATTGGCTATGCACCAGCTTGTGGAATGAGTTTAGACTTAGCTAACAAATATAAAGTAAAAATTTCATTGAGCATCATGATCATTCCAGCAAGAACTAATAGTGCGTATAGGATCAAATCCAGTCATTTGTGTTTGCTGATGACTTTGTAAGCAAGCTAAGTTATGGATCTATGATGGACGTGAAAGAATTAATCATTGCAGGAGCCGAAGCAGCAAAAGACCTTGGATTTAGCCAACTGTTATGGGGAGGCGAGTTGGATAATAAGAATTGGAAAAAAGCTCTTGAAAGAGTTGCTGAATGCCGAAAAAGATGTTTAGAGACAATGTCTAATCCTAGAGTAACAAGTTGATTATTGACTGCCTTGTAGCGTTATTAATTTGATTATTTGTAGTTGTATGTGGCAGGAACTGTTTATCAGTTTTGGCTGGTAATGCAATAGAGAAAAAAAGAGAGATAAAGACGTCTCATTCTATTTTGTATTCTAGGACCCTATTCCTAATAATGAATCTCGTATTGTCGTTGAAAGAACAACACCAGAAAGAGTATCGACTGAGCTGATTATTCGCATGTCTATCTTGCTTGATCATTTACCGACCAATTTTGATGTCGCGTTTAGTAGAGCGATGGACTCTTTGAATTCTCCAACTGCTTCACAAGATGCCAAGAAGGAAGTTAGTCTCGAAGATGACAAGTCACGCAGAAAGTCTCTCGATGATAGAGTGTTTGAATCGGTGGCAGAAATTGGACTGAAGGGAACTACTCAGAAAACTGGAGGAGAAGGGCAAGTAGTAGACGAAAATAGTAATAAATAATTATCAATAAAACATTTAATAATTGAAGCACTTAATTGTCTTTGCCTTACTAATTATGGACGTGTAATTATAGTCAAAGCCTTTAGTATAGAAAATACATGTAAATTCTAAGTGCCTACAACTATTTGATTTATAACACCTTTGGTAAATTATAAACAAACGTTAATATGTTGGAGGCAATTAACAGTTTATTAAGTGAAATAATTGGGCGCCTTTAGCACACTGTAAAAACCAAACAAACGAACAACAATGCTCATTAAACAAAATCATACAACGCGTCTCTGAAATAGTTTAAAGACAAAAAAGATATTTTTATTTTTATCAAGTGTGTATATGTAATAAATAGTACTTCTTTTAGCTTCACAAAGTATAATAATACTTTGTTACTAACAGGATTAGCCGCGAGAAGGCAGAAGTACATCTAATCCCAAAAATAATGTATTTAATAATATACTCAAACTAAGCAACAAGTCTACTCTAACAAAGCCCATATAGAACCAGTAGACCCATAGAAGTTGCGAAGAAATGTCACTTTTCCCACCACAAGAAAAGCTACATTCGATGTTGACGCTCTTGCGACTTTTTCTGTTAGTCAAAAAAGTATTCTAGGACCACGAAATTACGCCGGGTTCACGAACAGCATGTCAACACCATCCCAATGAAACAACGCGGTTACAAGCTTTCTGCCAAAGATGGCTCCGTCGATGGAAACTGCCACACCTAAAGAAAGTTCCAATGGCTTCTAGCTAAAGCACAACTTGTCACTTTACGATGTAGGCGTGATCTGAATTCTACCTATTATCCTGAGAGACTTGCGCCCCTCTCAAGCAAGGCCAAGGATTCGAGTCGGTATAGTACGTAGCCCTAGCCCTTGGGAGTTCCCTGCCTGTACAGCCAGCTTCGGATAATAAAGCCCAATCAGCTACCAAGGGGTGATCACCTTGATAACCTGGAGAATTCAAATGGTTGTCACGAAAACCCAGCAGTAAGTAAAAACAACCAGCAGTCATTCCAAAGGCCACTTGTGAGAAACCACGCAAGATATTTCATTGTTAGAGTGGGTATTTATTAAAAAAGAAAAAGTATACATTTAGTCGCTTTTCCTGCTCATAACAAGCCTCTCATAGATCAACTGCCCCTCCCTTAAAAAGGTGTTGCTGCGTCACTAAGGTCTGAGCTGGACTTGAGGAAACAACGCTGGACTCCTTTATCCTTGTGCTAATAAAGAAATTCAGGTATAGAAAAGACCATAAATTTATACTGTAAAAAAAGTATAAAAGAAAAAAGAAGAAAAAAAAGGAGAAAATGAAACGTGGGCTAATTATTTGTTTGTTTGCATATTATTTTTGTTTACAACAAAATTAGAGTCGATTATGCTGTGTAAGCTATTTTGCAGCGTCATACTATGGGCTATACCATACTATATGTTCTCCAAAACATTTAGACGAGGCTTTCTTATCCTTTTTACTTTTTGATGTCTCCATTTGCAACTTTAACATTTTAGTTCATATACGAAAAAGCAACATTTTGCTTGCTCAACCATTAGGAAATTTTCTGATGCAATAATTTAGTTTAACGTGACATATTTAAAGTCGAATACTATACACACGACAGCGATGTACTTTTTTTTTTTTTTTTTAGCTCATACTACTTCTCTCTTACTGGCAAAATACCACTGTTTACAGCTCTGATGTTATGTAAGGATTTTAAATAGAAAGTTTGTTATAATCACTTTTTTCTTTTACTCTTATTTATACATTTTATGCAAACATATATTATTCGGAAGGAGGGTTCACTGAAAGAAAAACAAGAGATAATGTACATACGAAAGCCTTCGATTCCACAAGATAATTGTTGACTGTGCAAGCGAAATGACTGTTAACAATATATATGATCGACCCACTGCAGTTGTTAAAGAAAATATTTATGTACTTGAACTCAGCAACATACTACGAGTTATCTCAATACATTGGGATCTCGTAGAAATTTTATTTACTGGCGGTTTCTACGTTGAGGACCAGTCCCCGAACCTTCTAATTGGATCATCACTGAAATGCTGAAGGCATGGAGAGCTCACCTCGAGCAATATCTATGTTCTCGATAGCACATTAGCAAAAACTCACCGCAGCCCACAACTTCTTAACCAGTATAGTAGAAGAAATCCTTAACGACCATGGTATTTGCATTGCATACAATCATACATACAAGGCAGCACACCCATATTGCCTATAAATCTACTTGGTCAAAGCAAAAAGCAAGTAAACACAGCATGTTTTGCTTCAAAGCTCCTATATATTATAACGCAGCCAAACGTTACCCCAAAGAACGAGATAGTCGACTTGTTTTTATTGTTTGCTGCCAGCAAAATGTTTTAGATATTTATTAGAAGACTAATGCCATTTGTATAAAACATACATGTAAATTAATAAATGTTAGGTAAGCCGTAAAGGTGATGAGATCAAATTAAAGAGTTCATCTAGACAAAAAAATCTAAAGTCTATTCTCTTGCTGACTATCCCGTCTATTTATACTTTTCTCTTCGTGAATTAGCATAGATTATCTACATGATCTGGTCATAACTAGGTGGTTTATAAGTGGACAAGGTTTATTTCTATTCCCACTTGTCTATACTCGTTAGAATTGACTCATGAAACCATTGCTTTAAACAGGCTCTATCATAAAAAAAACAATTAATCATAAACTTAAAACACCCCTAGACCGAAAGTATCGAAAGTTTAGTTTTCTGTCTAAATTAGTTACAACATTTTCAAAACTTACCGCTGAAGCAGGAGCTTTACTACGACTTAGCTTCAGGATACTTCTAAGCTTTTGAAGACGCCTTGATTTTTTTTCTACTGCCCGTTGATTTCTCGTATACCGAAAAATTAACTTATCTTGAGGAGAGCTTGTTACAAACATCATCCAATATATTCAATCTCCACAACCTGAATCTATCAAAACACAATTGCAGACAGGATTGTGCATTTCATCTTTATACACATTTTCTAATTTTGAAAAGGTATCGTCAACAGCCTTTATGGGGAGGGGTTAATAATATCAAATGAGCACCACCTCTTGTAGGATTAAATTTTCGTTCTATCACAGATACTCCAGCGCCGCCCATTTCAATTGTTCTTTCAAATTTTATTGCTTCTGAAAATGGGTACTTGATGGCCTTAACTAACTAAAAGTGAATGAATGGCGCTACGTTGTGTAGATACTACCAGTAGCGCCAAAGGTATTACGTGTGATGTATATCAAACTGAATTATCTTAGTAGACGAGCTTCCATTACCTATAGTCCCCAAAAGGACACTTTAGCTACCATTATAGTATAAAAGTAATATTATGTAAGGCCAGTGTCATAATGATTTATTAGTCTACATGAATATAAGCTAGTTTCTAAAAAAAAAAAAAAAATTTTTTTTTTTCTTTATCGGCTTTTTGACTTTCAGTTAACCGGACAAAGAAATCCTACTATTATATGCCTTTCCTATTCGTACGTAATAATACGTAACTACAAGCTCTGAGAACTACAGTCAGCTAATAGCATGCAACAGCTTTTAATCTCCAAGTTAAACTAGCTCTCAAACAAAATTACCAAACATCACAAGCTCGAGGTAGCAAGAGCTTGTTAATAAACAATGTAGATCCTGACTCAAGTCTCTATTACATGGTCCTATGTAGTCATGACGGGTTGTTGTCTTGGTGCTATGCATACTAAGAACAATGTATATAGATGGGCCTGAAAACAAATCTTAACAATGGAATAAGTAAGAACGCCGATGGAAGCTATAAAAAAAAAAAGAAGTTACCTATACCAGCCTATTATTTAGAGTGAAATGTCAAAAAATAACTTGATCCAATAAAATTCTTTTTTGTAACCATCCTGAAATTAAAATTGAGACCATCCAAGCACCAACTAAAAACACTCTGCTTCTCGTTAGTTTTAACGAAAGAAAATAGGCCTTGAGTAAGATAGCATAGACATTCCCAGGGTCAAACTTATAGGTTTGAGACTTATCTTCTGGCAAAATGATCTGGGACCGCCCATACTTATGACTAATATGCTAAAGTGTTATAATAAAAGTATGGTTATAGGTCGCCAGATTTATGCAATACTAAAACTAGTTCCACGTGATACAAATTGATTTAAAACAATAAAGTGGTTGAAATTCGCACATGAATATTTATTTCCCCTTTTTTTCCTATATTCCTTTTTTCTAAAAAAAAAAAAAAAAAAAAAAAAAATGAAATTTATTGGCGCTATTGATCAAGGAACTACCTCAACAAGATTTGTTATATTTGATGAAGAGGGTAAACTAATTACTTATCATCAAATGGAATTCAAACAACACTATCCGCACCCAGGGTAATGACTCTTTAACACTATTCTTTTGTATGCTAACTTTTTTTTTTTATAGTTGGGTAGAACATGACCCATATGATATTTTAGACTCTGTGGATACATGCATTGAACATGCCGTTCGTAAACTTGGATTAATGGGCTACGATGCGTCTGATATTGAATGTGTTGGCATCACGAATCAACGTGAAACCACTGTTGCTTGGGATAGCGAAACAGGCCAGCCCCTATGTCCTGCTATTGTTTGGAGTGACAACCGTACTTCACATACTGTTCAAGAACTCGCTCACGAAGGTGGTATTCATACATTAACTTCTATCTGTGGATTACCCATCACAACTTATTTCTCTGCTGTCAAGCTAAAATGGATGTTGACTCATGTGTCTGCTGTCAAAGAAGCTTTTGAGAATCATAGGCTACAATTTGGCACCATTGATACGTGGCTAATCTATGTAACGTATATTATAAAAAGATCGGCAAAACATTTGAATTTAACATTTAAAACTATAGAATTTAACAGGTGGTGTTAAAAATAATGGCGCCTTTGTTACAGACGTGACTAATGCAAGTAGAACAATGTTGATGGATATAAATACATTAGAATGGAGCGATAAAGCAATAGAGTAAGGATATATAATCATGACGTATATTGACATAAAGTAACCCCGCAAATATCCTTTTTTTTTTTTTTTAGATTTTTTGGTTTTCAAGGTGTCAAATTAGCCAAGATTGCACCTTCATCTCATGTCTATGGTCACATCTATCAAGGCTCTTTACAAAACGTACCTATCAGTGGATGTCTAGGCGATCAGCAAAGTGCATTGGTTGGTCAAAAATGTTTCCACAAGGGTGATGCTAAAAATACATATGGTACGGGCTGCTTTATGCTGTTCAATGCAGGCCCAAAACCCGTCTTTTCAGACAACGGTCTTCTCACCACAGTCGCCTATCAATTGGGCCATGAAAAACCCATGTATGCCTTGGAAGGATCAATTGCTGTTGCGGGATCTTCCATCCAATGGTTGCGCGATAATCTAGGTATCATTCATGAATCAAAAGATATTGGTGACTTAGCTGCTAAAGTCAAAGACACGGCCGGTGTTTATTTTGTCACAGCACTAAGTGGTTTGTTTGCACCGTATTGGAGAGATGATGCAAGAGGCACAATTTGTGGGTTGACACAGTACACGAAACGAGAACATATTGCACGCGCCACATTAGAAGCAGTATGCTATCAGTCACGTGCTATCTTGGAAGCAATGAACAAAGACGCGCAGCAACCACTTCGGTCACTCAAGGTGGATGGTGGCGTGTCAAACTCAGATGTGTGTATGCAGATCCAGGCAGATATTTTGAATATGGAAGTGGAAAGACCTCAGATGCGAGAAACGACTGCACTTGGTGCAGCTATTGCTGCGGGACTAGCAGTAGGTGTTTGGGAAAGCATAAGTGATTTGGAAAAAGTGAACGAAGATGGTAGAACAGTGTTTAAACCAAGTATATCAGAGCGTAAAAGAGAGAAAATGTACAGTGGTTGGAAAGAAGCGATTACAAGGTCATTTGGTTGGGCTGATGTAGTAGACACAAGCTCAGATGATGATAATAATGATTATTAAAATGACGTTTTTTACTCTATAAAATAATAAAACTTACTATATTACAATGCATTGTATTTACACTTTGAAAAATAAGAAAAATCAAATCAGAAGCTTGGATTTCACGATCGATGCTTGGTTTGGGATTTACAAACCCAGCGTTTTTAATATAAAGTCGCTGGAGGCACCACCGAAATTTTATTTTCTTTTCGTTTTTTTTTTTTTTTTTTTTATATATATTCATAATAATGACGGCAGATACTGCTAGCTTAATTATTAGCACTTGTTGGGTTCACGCTCGCAGTGTGCTTCAATCGTATATTTATAACATCAGCTCATTCTCTACGATAAAATCCTTTATTTCTACGTGTGTTCAAGACCCGAGCCAATTTATTACGTATTATAAAGACACTGATCCCCTTGAAACAGCTTTGTATTACGCCACTGCTCTCTCAGTGATTCATTATATACTTGCAGAAGTCACACGAAACTATAGCCAAGTTGGTAATATTCTACCTTTATTTGTAGCGGGAAACACGATGTTTTGATTTTTTTTTCATGATATGATAGATCGATCATGGTCTCTTACTCCTGTTGTGTATGCATGGCATTTTGCTATCCATGACCGTTTAATTCATGGCTCTTTCCACCCTCGTCTTTTAACTGCTGCAATCATTATATCCATTTGGGGGGCTCGTCTCACGTATAATTTTGCAAGGTATGACTAGAACAGGAAAATCTCATGCACACAAACACACTTCTGACTTTTACTGTAGAAAGGGCGGTTATTATTTTAGTGGTGAAGATTACCGATTTACATGGTTAAAGGAAAACATTGGTACTCTTAACATGGAATTATTGAACCTGGTCTTTATTGCACCTATGCAAAACTTGCTTCTTTTGTTGATTGTGACTCCTCTCAGTTTTACTAACTATCTCAACTCTGACATTCGTACCATATCAGCATTCGATATTGGATTAGCTGGCTTATTTTTATCACTTTTCTTCATAGAAGCCGTTGCCGATGAACAACAATATTTCTTTCAGACAGAGAAGCACGCTTTACTCAAGTACCTGTCTAAAAATGACTTGAAGGGGGATTATAAGTTGGGATTTTTGTGGCATTCAGGGTTGTTCCAGTATAGTCGACATCCCAACTTTTTTGCAGAACAGTCCATGTGGTGGGTGATTTACTTATTTTCTGTTTCAGCTGTGCAAGATAAATCAGGTTCAAGTGAATTAAGCACTTGGTTTAATTGGTCGATTTGTGCTCCCATTTTCTTAACTTTGTTGTTCCAAGGTAGCACTGACTTGACAGAGGTAAGAAAAGGAATAAGAGTAGCGTAGGAAATGGAAATTATTAACAATGATAAAAACAAACAGAGACTTTCCGCTGGTAAATACCCGGAATATAAACAATATTCCAAATCTGTCAGCAAGTTCCTTCCTTGGTTCCCATCATCACCCAAGAGACCTGATGACAAGAAAGAGTTATAAAATACCAACTGTTTAATTGCTCATAATATATATATTTATCAATAAAAATATAAGATTAATTCGTAGATATCTCCTTCTGTGTATTGTATATGTCCAATAGTTCAAAGACAACGTCTCTTTGGCTAGTGTTTATACAGCTTAATCAATTTAAAGCCGGAAGTGTGTAGTATATTTTCGGTGGAGCGAGGATATTGCAGCTCGATTTTAAATTGACCATAAACATTTGGTTTGGTGGTTGAGCATGGCCATTTTCAAAAGTTCACAAATTGATATGTATGTATTAGACCCGGGCAACTGGTAATACTAGTAAGAACTACTAATTTTAAATGAGAATATTAAGAATGACTCAGAGCAACTAGGTTTGAAAGTACTAATTGCTTTTTTATTTGCCTACATATTCCTGAAAGACAGATCACAAAAAACAGGAACCAAAAGTACAAACAAAAAAACAGACTTGGTGAGCGCTTGTAAAACTATACTAGCAAGTAAACAATGCCTCCTCCTTCGTAATTATATGAGTCTTCCATTTAAAGAATAAGAAAGCCATATAGCTTTAAAACTTTTAGATAATACAAACGTACATAATACCTCTTTCACAAGCAAGTACATGAAGAGGCAAAACCAAATTCAAAGCCTATCGACGTTATTGTTGAACATCAGACGCGACACTTTAGGAAGAACTAACCTTCACGAATTAATTAAGATATGTTCGAGGAAAACATAGTGTTTGGCGCAATATCAAGTAGTAATATCCACCATCTCATTCAAATCAAATCAAACTGTGGCTTTGTTAACCCACATGATGTCTTATCAAGGTAAGAAATAAGGCTCATTGTTATTTCAAGGTACGCCTTGTCGCTTCTCAAATGAATTATACGATAATTGTAATATAGGGCAAAAAGAGTGATATTGGAGTGAGCAATACAGGAACATGTCATGTTTAGAGATACTCCAACCATCAATCAAATAAAGGTATATACTTAACTTGCTTGTAAATTTGTTTAAAAAATAACAACATTTATTATCAAGAGGCATATTGCCAAACACTTTCATCGTAGTCTTCAATCAAATCTTTTTCTGCTTTATATTTCGAATGCCATCCTTCAAATCCGTATCTTAATATTTTGACCTATGAATATATAGAATACGTATGAGTAACTGCTATCCCTTTTTTTCAGTGCTTTTATTACTTTCTGGTCTGTTTCCTTTCCCAAGTTATTCATTGTTTCGCAGTAAATACGAGCAGATTTAGGACCTAGCGTGGATATTGGTTATACAAGTAACTAGAAAATTTATCTCTATTTACCTCTTACTTGCGACAAGGCACAATGAAAATACATTTTAGGTACATTAGCAAACTCAGAGATGAGATCGTTAGCTTTATCGTACATTTCATTTGCTGGAATGTTGATGGAACCAGGAATGTGTCCACCCTAATAAAAAAAAAAGATAAGACACAAGGAAGAGAAAATGGGTTTAATGTTACTTTATAATCTTCTCCTCGCACATCAACAATAACATAATCGACACCAGGCTTTTTTGAAGGGTCACGGACCAAATCCATCACTTCTTCTGCCTCTGCGTAAACTGGTGTAAGGCCCATTTCTTGTTTATTTAAAACCTGGGAGATAAAATATCAGATGGGGGCACACAATTAAAAAAAAAAAAAAAAAAAAAAAAAAAAATTGAGTTGCCTTCATGCACACAGATAGAATTCAATTGCCTTTGAAGTGTTCAGTGCATACACAACCCACCATCTTCATTGCCTAGTTCAAGTATGTGCTTAATTACAAGATTTCAGGGTGTTTTATATTCTATCCGTATTATAAATAGATAAGAAGTATATAAGTTTTTGAATATTCTTTTGCTTGGTATTTAGTGTGTAATGACTGGCTGTGTCGTAACCAACCGTAAATACGCCAAATAGAAGATGTCATAGATCATTTTATAAGTTTTATAAACATTTATATTGGGAAAAATAATAATAAAGAAGGGGAGGATTTTACGAATAAACTACTAAGGGAGTCTTTTACTTTAACAGTAATCATAGAAGCTTCCTGTGTTGACAGCGTTTAACAAGTATTGTATGTGGTCAAATCAGTGGTTGGACGATTTTCTTTGATATTGTGGTCTGTTAACTCGATGGAGCTCATGAAAGAAGATACGTTTAAGTTTTTCTTTGTTTTTTCTTGACCACGTTTTCTAAGTAAAGGAACAAAGGTGCGAATAGTAGCATTGGCACCAAAGACATTGATTTCAAACACTTCTAAGAGAGATCTTCCCAAGTACTGTGTATACAAAATCATGTCAAGTAGATACTTACATGAAAATAAGTATGAATATATTTCATTTTTGGTGACTATAATGAACATACCAATATTATGCGGCCAAAAAGAAGAGCTGTGTAGTTGTCCAAACTAACGGGGTCTTCTTGGGCTCTTTTTCTTTACGGGGGTGTCTCTTTCAGTAGCATCTCGGACAGTATTGCGGGTCGTGCCGATCATGGTGTCAATGTCTCTTTAGCTGATTCCAAACTACTCTAAATAACGAATGGCTTCCAACTTCACTTCAGAATTAGATCCTTCAGGTTCTACAGGTTTCTTAGGCGTAATTACATATTGTTTTGTCATCTTTTTGTTAGTGACTTAATGAAACAGTTTAGAGTTTGAAGAGCATGTTTTTTTTTTTTAAGGTGCCGGAGTTGGCGCGTTTAATTTAATACAATACCAAACACTACTTTTATAAAATACGCGTAAATGAAATGAAATTTACACTGTAGTAATAATAATAAAAGCATTTTTAGGCAAGATTCTACAAATAAGCCATTCATAAAAGCTCATCCCATATTAGGCTATTGTTTTGTTCATAGATGTGGGGCACCTTTATCATACCTGTCCTTTACGGGTACTCCATAGATGGTATATCTGAAAATTACACACTTTCTATACTTGTATAGAGACTGTTGTCAATTTAATCGCATATTCCGAATTCAATTGGTTCATTATGCAACCTATAAAGAGAAAGATACGCCGGACATTAGTTTAATCTTTGTTATAGTATTATGCGTAACTCAAAGGATATAAAGTGTTTGAGTGCTGCGTAAGATTATAGAATAGACTTTACCTTTTTAGTTTATCAGATATATTTTATGCAAGTACTCGATTTTGGTGTGAAAAAAGACAAATCACACACCAGTTCTCATTTGAAACCCCATTGCATTCTGAATGGGGAAAAAAGCATATGAATATTTGAGAAAAACACTATGTTTTATTTATATATTTACAAAAATATACGTATAATGCAGAAAGATATTATATACAATTTAAGACAACATGGATTGAATTGAAGGTAATGGTAAAATACGGTCTTGTGGTGGACGGTTTAAAAGATCTAACAAACTGTTAGTTGTAGTCGTAGTGGAACTTCTTCTTCTACTACTACTACTAGTAGCCATTACGCCGACATTACATTCAAGAGGAGTTAATTTTCTCGGGGACATTTGAGGTGAAGTCTCTGGGGTAAAAAGGAATTCATTATCAGAGAAAGAACTTGCTGATAAAGCAGGAGAAGGAGGTGTTGACTTTTTCTTGCGTTCTCTTCTTTTATAAGGTGCGTTGTGGATTCTTACGTGACGAGTTAGTTCATCAGAACGAGAGAATTTCTTTTCACAGCCAGAGAATGTACAGTGGTGGGGCTTTTCACCTGTGTGTGTGCGAACGTGACGAGTTTGATGTTCAAGTCGATAAAATGATTTAGGGCAAACAGGACATTTGTATGGGCGAGGTGTTTCTGCTTTATCCATCGCTGCAATTGGGCGCTTGTTGTATGTCATCATTATTAAAAAAAAAAAGAAGGAAGAAAAGAGAAAGAGAGAGAGAAGGGCCCCAATTTATAATATCAAGGAAATACCAAATATAGTAGCTTGAGTATTCTTGATTTCAGAGATTAAGAAATGGGGGGGATGATTATGAAAGCAACAATGATACAAATGGTAAAAGAAGAGTTTTCTCACCTTGCTTGTAAAATATTAGATAACATTTCATATATAATATATATATAACTGCTACTTATTTCCTCTTTCAGCTCCTTTCACCATAATATATATATAATGTAAAACTGCTGTCAGCATCAAACAAGGGGGAAGGTCAAATGTCTTTTTTCTCGTGCTATATTTCATTTAAACCAGTTATTATAAAAAAAGAAAATTCACACGAATCGATATTAATATGAGAAAATCCCCCTTTCCCTTTAATATCGGTCTTTTGCTCTATATTTATGTCTCCATGGTTACATATTCACTACTATTTCTTTTGAATTTTTATTATATATTTTAAAATAATGAAAATTTTTATGCAGAAACATACTTTAATGCTGCGTGTGATTCGAAAATGTGGGGAAATAAAAGTGTGTGAGAGAAATAATCATATTTGGTTGTCAAACCGCGGCGGATTTGACATATTGATAGAATCTTAAATTATGGTTACATTTTTACCCATATGCAAATTTAAAATAAGGGTGGAAAAATATATAAAATATACCTTATATATTTGCATAAATGATATTCTTTAGTCATTCAATAAATTGACCACATCTACTCTATAGAAAACATAAATCTATACATGCAAAATCTTTTCTTTATTAAATTTAAATAAATTAAGCTCAGATCAATCCAGGGTTTCCCCACAATTATCATGTGAGAAATCGCAGTAGCATTTGTGAATAAAGAAACGTGGCAAATTTCATCATTTTACCATGAATTTACCGTAATTCTCCCATTTAAATTGTTTTGAAACACTAATATGAGTATGTCATCCCCCCCCCTAATTTCTTATCGATAAGAGATTTACACTCTCTCTTTTTTCAGAAATTATTGACAAAGTAAGTTGTTTACCATTCCGAATTTTTCGCAAGCGCCTAAATAATTAAACGGCACAGTGATATTCTATGGTAATATGTATGCTTTTGCACGAACGTGAGTCAAGCTACCGGTGTTTAACTGCATCTGTTTTCTCTCACTTAAAAAAAAAAAAACAGCGCCTGTATCGCCACTCACTATGTAATATTAGCCACGTCAAGGTGTATTTTATCCTTTAAACGCTATATTTTGAATGTCTTCTTCCAATGTGATGTCGTCACACAGCTAAGACTTGTGCCATAAAGTTGTAAAGAAAAACTTTAAAGCAAAGAAAAAATGTGCGGCGGGTATTCAATGCCCCTGGATGTTTTTTTTTTTTGTCACTTTTGTTTCTTTCTAAATTAAAGTATGCAAATAATATAATTCATGACAACAATTGACTTATTACAATGACTTTGTAGATAAAAAATGAATTCAGTTTTTCGTTTAACACCTCGACTCACAGCTTCACAAATGCGCATGTACTCAACTGAATCAAGCAGTCCAGTCGTCACGCCAGCACGTGGTGGGTAAATGAGAGCTTCATTTTATACTTTAAGTAATATTCTAAAACCTGCCAGTGTTATCGGTTTTCTTTTAGGCGTTACGTCAGCAGGTGCTGCTGGTTATTATTATCTTTTAGGCGAATATAACAGTGCTTCAAATGCACTTTTAGTGTCCGTTCAAGAACTTCAAGAATCAACCGACAAAGTAAAATAACAATCTTCTTTTTTTGGCCATAAAGATGCTTATAACTTTACGGTATTTAGGTAAAGGACTATGCTCGTAGAATTGAGACAGTCGATAGAGATCTTGCCAAATTAAAAGAACATGCTGCTACTAAACAACAACTAGCTGATTTAAAGAAAGACTTCCGCAAACTATATGTAAGCCTTTTATTCAGATATATATATATATATATATATATATAGAAGGGAAAAACTCACAATGCATGATTTCAGGACACACTTAATCTCGAACATCTCGAATTAAAGACTCATGTTTGGGGTATAGGTAATTAGTACCAAAAAGTTTTCACTATCGTCCTTCTTTGACATGGTTTTCTTAAATAATAATAGAGAAAGATTTAAGTAATGCAACTGCTGCATCAAACCAAGATCAAAAGCAATAATAAAAAAAAAAGGCAATGGTATAGTGAAACAGCTGTTAGATTGAACAACCGCACGATTCTAAATTAGCAAGCATAATTAATGAAAAGAGAAAGGAAATGTATTGGTAGTATTATTTACTTCATTAAAGCTATGCTGCTACTTGATGAGAAAGCCAGATTCAGCTCGCATTATTTTCATGCATAAAGGTACTAAAAAAAAAAAGGGGGTATGCTATTTCATGGGTATATGTATAAAGGATGCAAGGCAATTTTCAGGTCTGAGCGATCCTCTGAGCAATTTGATCTCCTTTAAACCACAGGAACAAAAATCATCCATGAATGGGTTTTTGGCATCAAGAAAAAACGATATGTTCTAAATTATAGCCCTTTGAGGTCTGCCTAGAAAGAACAGCTTATCTTCAAATTGAGTTTCCAAAATTAAACTTTGTTTGTACCCCTTATTAAACAAGACATTGTTCAACAGGAGCAATCAATCGACTCATTTCAAAAAAAAAAGAAACATATTGAACAGTCGTTGAGGCTAAACAATACTGTGCTTTTAGTAAGAGGGAATATCCAAATAATTTGAAAAAAGTCGACTAAAGTGATCCGTAGTAATTAAATTTTGTTTGTCTGTTTATTGTGGCTTAGTCGTAGGCACTGGCATTCTCTACTTTGGTGATTTTTAATTTGTTGGATAATTAACACACAGCCATAAATCTGTTGGTTCAATGTAGAAACCACTTGTGTATATTTGTATTATAAAGCTGAAAAATTTTTTTCGACCTAAAAAAAAAAAAAAATTTTTTTTCATAAATACTGATTGTCAGTTATTCCTTTGTTTTTTTCTGTTTCTTTAACTTATTTCTTGTTCCCTTTCACAAAAGTAACCTTTTTGTGGACTCCCTCTTTTTTTTTTTTTGCTCTAATCCATTCTCTTTAAATAAGTTAATTCAATATGCCAGCTGCTGCTGCTAAGAACAACACTCAGAGCGAAATTGCAACCAAGAAGATGTCTATCGTCTCCAACGTTCCTTCCGAGGTTGAGGCCAAGAAGGTTAAGGATATTGTTACCAAGCTCGCCGCTGCTTCTGAAGACGATCGTGAAGCTGTTGCTGCTGAGCTCGCTGCTGCCGTCAAGGCCAACGGTGTCCTCTCTCTCAAGTCCGTAGTCGAAGTTCTCAAGAAGGATATTGTTCACAAGAAGAACGCTGGCGCTCGTGCTGGTGCCGTCGCCGCTGTCGTTGCTCTTACCAACGATAACCTTGATCACCAAACTGAACCTTATGTTCTTCCTTTCCTTCCTAACCTTTTGGAACTTCAAGCTGATAAGCAAGCTGCCGTCAAGAATGCCGCTGAAAAGGCTGCTCTCAACATTGTCGACAAGATCAACCCCCTTGCTTGTTCCCTCATGGTTCCTCACATCCTTGAAGGTCTCGGTAACTCTTGCAAGTGGCAAACCAAGATGCTCTCTCTTGAACTCTTAGGCCAACTTGCCAAGAAATTCCCTGTTGAATTCCACGTCGCTGTCCCTGATGTCGTTCCTACCGTCTCTGACTGTATGTGGGATACCAAGACCGATGTCAAGAAGAAGGCTACTGAAACTATGGAAATTATCTGTTCTCTCGTTGAAAACAAGGATATTGAACGTTTCATTCCTGCCGTTATCAAGTGTATCAACCAACCTGAAAACGTCCCTGAAACCATTCACTTGTTGGGTGCCACCACTTTCGTCCAAGAAGTCGATGCTGCTACTCTTTCCATCATGGTTCCTCTTTTGGGTCGTGGTTTGAACGAACGTGCTACTCCTATCAAGCGTAAGTCTGCTTTGATTATTGACAACATGTCCAAGCTTGTCGATGATCCTGATGTCGCTGCTCCTTTCTTGCCTCTCTTGTTACCTGCTCTTGAACACGTTCAAGACATTGTTGCTGATCCTGAATGTCGTGGTGTTGTCCAAAAGGCCCTTGCTACTCTTCAACGTATTGGTAACCCTGGTAAGGAAGTTTTCACCAAGGAACAAAAGAAGGTCAAGGTTGAAACCTCTATCAAGGAACTCTTGCCTGAAAACATGGACGATTTCCTTCAAGCTACTGTTACTTACATGAACGAAGTCGCTCTTACTCTCTGTGTTGCCAAGAACTTCTTCAAGGATTCCTGGATCAAGGCTCTTGCTCCTTATGCCAAGTCTTTCCTCTCTGCTGAAGATTCTGAAAAGCTTGCTTTCACTGCTCTTGACAAGTGTGAGGAAGCCGTCACTGCCAAGGATCTCGAAGAAGAAGATGATGAAGGTGAGGATCTCTGTAACTGTGAGTTCTCTCTTGCTTATGGTGCCAAGATCTTGTTGAACCGTACTGCTCTTCGTCTCAAGCGTGGTCGTCGTTATGGTCTCTGTGGTGCTAACGGTTGTGGTAAGTCTACTCTCATGCGTGCCATTGCCAACGAACAAGTCGAAGGTTTCCCTCCTCGTTCTGAACTCAAGACTGTCTACGTCGAACACGATATTGATGGTTCTGAAGCCGATACTCCTCTTGTCGACTTCATCCTTGCCTCCGAAGGTGTTGAAACCAAGGACCCCGAAGAAGTTCGCAAGATCCTCCTTGAATATGGTTTCTCTGAAGCTATGGTTACCAAGATGGCTATTGGTGAACTTTCTGGTGGTTGGAAGATGAAGCTTGCTCTTGCTCGTGCTATGTTGATGAACGCTGATATCTTGTTGTTGGATGAACCTACCAATCACTTGGATGTTGTTAACGTCGCCTGGTTGGAAAACTACCTCTTGGGTCTCAAGACTGTTACTTCCATCATTGTTTCTCACGATTCTGGTTTCTTGGATCACGTCTGTTCCGACATTATTCACTACGAACCTAACTACAAGCTCAAGCGTTATGGTGGTAACCTCTCTGAATTCGTCAAGAAGGTCCCTCGTGCTGCTTCTTACTACTCTCTTGAAGCTTCTCAAATCAAGTTCACCTTCCCTGAACCTGGTTTCCTTGAAGGTATCAAGACTAAGGAACGTGCTATTTTGAAGATGAAGAATGTTGACTTCCAATATCCTGGTTCTGACAGAAAGCAATTGATTGACATCTCTATGCAATGTTCTCTTGCCTCTCGTGTTGCCGTCATTGGTCCTAACGGTGCTGGTAAGTCCACTCTCATCAAGTTGTTGACTGCTGAAATCGAATCTGATGTTGGTACTGTCTGGAGACACCCTAACTTGCGTATTGCTTATGTTGCTCAACACGCTTTCCACCACATTGAAAAGCATTTGGACAAGACTCCTAACGAATACATTCAATGGCGTTATGCTACCGGTGAAGATCGTGAAGAACTTGACAAGAACGATCGTAATGCTGAAGAAAACGAAAAGGTCATGCAACAAGTCTTTGTCATCGATGGTGAAAAGCGTGTTATTGAAGAAATCGTTGGTCGTCGTAAGCTCAAGCAATCTTATGAATACGAAGTTTCTTGGGTTGGTCGTTCCTCTGTTGATAACACCTGGATCTCTCGTCAAAAGCTTGAAGATATGGGTTTCGGTAAGAAGATTGCTGAAGTTGATTCTGCTGAAGCTGCCAAGATGGGTCTCTTGCGTCCTTTGACTGCCAAGGAAATTGAAAAGCACTTGACTGAAGTTGGTCTTGATCCCGAATTTGCCACTCACTCTCGTATCCGTGGTCTCTCTGGTGGTCAAAAGGTCAAGCTCGTCATTGGTGCTGCTATGTGGAACAAGCCTCACATGTTGGTTCTTGACGAACCTACCAATTACTTGGATCGTGAATCTCTTGGTGCTCTTGC
>JNEK01002158.1:0-14102 GCA_000697295.1 Mucor indicus B7402
ACTACCGCAACTACCGAAACTATCGCAACTATCGCAACTACCGAAACTATCGCAACTACCGCAACTACCGAAACTATCGCAACTACCGCAACTATCGCAACTACCGAAACTATCGCAACTACCGCAACTACCGAAACTATCGCAACTATCGAAAAAAAAAACTATCGAAGCTATCAAAACCACTGAAATTATCGAAACTGTCGAAACAATCGCAATTATCGTAATGCCAGCAATAAAAATGAAAAAATTTGACAAATGTCTTTTATTTTATTTTTTTGATTCGGTATCAACTTCTGATAATGAAAGATTGGTAAAGGGAATGAGAACTACAATTTACGTTCGTTGAATGCTTGCTTCAGTGTTAAATAGCTTTTATATCGATGGAAAAGATTGACCTTCCTTCCATCATCGTAACAATTGCTCCAGTTCATTCTGCCGATGTTATTTTGTCTCCATTCGATGACAAACGCCAAATCGTCGCTCTGATTTTCGTCAATGGTTGATTCGATAGGAGTAACGTCATCGTCACTCTTGTCAACGCTATGTAAACGTCGCATTTTGTTCGAGAAACACACACCGGCCTCAGCGTATTTAATGGTTCGTTTGGTTGAAGATCTCGTGTTTTCTTTGGCTGATGTAATGATTTTTCCAAATTGAAGGCTAATGGCGTCACAAAACTCTTGCATTATCTTGACTTGATCAGATTGTTGTGCACAATGCTTCGAAAATGATGTGTATGCTGCGCGGTATATCGTGTGCAAGGTAGGGTCGTTAAATTCATCCAATGTCATAAGGTGCCGTTGTTGCTGAGTGAAAAAATAGGCCAACGCAATAATAGGTTGTAATGGTGTTGACATATGCTTTGCAATTGAATCAGCGTTGTATATGTAGACGGACTTTGCCCAAGGATGACAGTACATAGTGTAAAAACATTGATCGTCTGCTTTCGTGAACGTTTCTTTAAAAAACTGCGTCCCTGAGAAGCCTTTTACGTTGAATACGACCAATATTGGTACAATGGTTGTTTCTTCGAAAATGTCGAGGCAATAGCGAATGGCACGGGCCATAAATGAATGGTTCACTTTTTGCTGGATTTCGACAATCACTGGTGGAAGTTCGTTTGTCGGTGTGCTGCAGGGAAGGTAAACGACATCTGTTTTTCGTCCATCATGTCTGTCACATGGGCCAACGTAATATGCTTCACCGCCTATTCCCTTGCCAACCACTTCTGCAATGATCATGTTCTTCAATTGTGAATCTTGCAATAACAATTTGCTCGCCAAATCTGTACCAGGTTTAGCAGGCAAAGCAGTCATTAACATGTCGGTTATTTCATCACAATTCTCTTTGGTTGTATTTGATTCGCCTTTCTGTTCCTTCTCCTTTGTGATTGTTATCATGGCAATTAAAACGTGGGTACAAAGAAGAATAGGGAGAAATAGGAATACAAAAAAGGGGGAAAGAGAATGCGTGTTTCTGTGTAACATAGTTCCCGACCATCGTCAGTTTTGCGATAGTTGCGATAGTTGCGATAGTTTCGGTAGTTGCGATAGTTTCGGTAGTTGCGGTAGTTGCGATAGTTGCGGTAGTTGCGATAGTTTCGGTAGTTGCGGTAGTTTCGGTAGTTGCGGTAGTTTCGGTAGTTGCGGTAGTTGCGATAGTTTCGGTAGTTGCGATAGTTGCGATAGTTTCGGTAGTTGCGGTAGTTGCGATAGTTTCGGTAGTTGCGATAGTTTCGGTAGTTGCGGTAGTTGCGATAGTTTCGGTAGTTGCGATAGTTGCGATAGTTGCGATAGTTGCGATAGTTTTTTTTTGACTCATCGACCATTACATGGGCATTTTGTTTCGACATTTATCCCAGCATTTGTAAGAATGCGAAACAAAGCCTTTAAAATGACTTTTTTCTACACTGTTGCAGGCTTCCGTAATTCTTTTTGATAAATTGTCTTCCTGCAAAAACCTATGGCGCTTGACCTTGCTCTTTGCCACTGCCCAGAATTGTTCTATGGGGTTAAGCTCAGGAGAGCACGTAGGAAGATACACACATTTATACCCTCGATACTCAATATATTTCTTTATGTTTTCATGTGTATGAATAGGAGCATTGTCCATAACTATGTAGTGTCCTTTCATATGAGGATACTTGTCCATTTCATCCAGAGTTATTTTTAAGAAACTGATGTAATGGCCTGTTACAGTTCCTGAGCTTATGTATCCATCGGCCTTTCTCTTCTTGACAGGCCTTGGTTTTTTCACAGCGACTGTAATCAAGCCTGCAGCAGAAATAGCGCCCAATATAGACGTTGTGTTTGCTCTCGTAGTAGGTCTAGTAACAATGGCACGAGTACCTGTTTTCGACCATGCTCTTGATCGTTTCATATTTATATTAAAAGCAGACTCATCGAGAAAAACGCAATTCGTCAGGAAGTTCATGTCTGTATTTTCCCATTTACGAACCCATTCGCACCGTTCCTCAATCTTTTTCGGGCTGTTTCTTTCGATAGAATGAAAATCTGCCTTTTTCAACGAAAGGTTACATTCACTTCTCATAAAGTTATAAACAGTGCTACGCGAAACTTTAAGATCGTTGAACCGTTTCAATAAATGCTCGGTAACTTCAACAACAGAAGCAGAGGGATTAGCATCAATGAAGTTAGTAACAGTCTTTTTATGTTCTTCGGTAAGAATACCCTTGCGACCTACTCTGTTACAGCAGTCAAAAATACTATCAGGGCACACGCTGTATTGCTTAACCCATCTCTGTGCTGTTCGAATGTGAATGCCCAACTGCTTCGCTGCAGCTGATGCACTCATACACTTTTCAATCTTCAGGTCGAAAAATCTGGCCTTATCCTGCACAGTATAGCGCACATAATCACGTTTCACTCTGGCCTCCTTTATATGAATGTCTTCATCTTTTGGCTTGTCTATTCGCATTGGACAAGCCAAAGAAGATTTGCTGGAAGCTGCACTTTTCAAGTAATCAGTGTGAGTGGCAATTGTCTCAACAACAAACTCATTCTGATCAACAATGTAGTCCATGGGCTCAGGGCCACCATTCTCATCAACGACATTTCCATGTCCATCTTCAAATAAAAATACGGTACTCATCTTACAACGTGAAGTTTTGAAAAAAAAAAAAAATCAAACAGATGACGATAGCCCTGCTTTTATATATGTATATTTTTTTTTTCAAGTGCCAAGAAATCATGGTGACACAACATCATTTCAAGCAAAGCGACATCGCTTCCAAAAATAAAGACTTCCATTTCTGAACATGCGAAATTGATTTTGATTGGCCAGCGACATCGATATTGACTATGCAGCGACATTGATTTCGATTGGCTGCGACATTGCCTGTTGGAATCACTGTATGCGTACTTGAGCGGTAAGATGCACACTTCTCAATTACTAATATGGGTTACTCATATGCCAACCTTATTAAAATCCTTATGTCTTTGTTTAAGAAAGACTAACACCTATACCTCTTCCATTATAACTAAGAACGAAAGAGTAGTCAACTAACAACATGACTATGCGTATTAGGGCATGTAGCTTGCATTAAGGCACCCAAATGCTCTACAAATATATTTACAATACTACCATAAGACCAATACCTAATACAAATGCCATTATAGGAATCAATGAACACAAGGGTTTGATTGGTTGGAGAGATTTCTATTTTTGAATTCATGACGGAAGTTTACTTTATACGTGGCCGAAGAAACACTGGAATACGTAGGTTGGACCTGTGAGGTTTAAAAGGGACTTTTAATGCAGCTTTTTTTGTTAGTAAAATAAATAATGGTTTGCTGCTGCTATGATCATTTTACTTTATATAATTATTATACATTATGTTACATTTTTCTATGAGAGTCTAGATTGTGTAGGGAGATAAAAATATAAAAAGAAGAAACTGGTCAGCTGAAAAATCTAAGTTTCTTCTCTCTTTTTTTTTTTTTTTTTTTTTTCTTTTAAAACGAAAATAACAAATATACCTTTCTTTCTTCATCTCTTTATAGAGAGACCAACAAACACTTATTCCGTTTTGACGATTTCAACCAATAAGAATAAATACAAATTGACAAAATCTCTATCTGATTCGGATAGAAGAAAAAGAAGAAAGCTTTCAAAAAACATGTCTTCGTTACCTTCACCACCAGATTTAAAACTGTCAATATCACCCCCTTCACCATTATCGTCGAAATCCAATACTATAATACATGACTTTGATTATTTTATGTTTAGAATTGAATTAGATAAAAAAGGCAATACAAGAAAAAAAAAAAAAAAAAACAGGTACATATAACGATGAATAATAATAAAGATATCGTATTTTATAGCTGCATTATGTTATTTACCGACTCAATATAAAAATACAATTGAATTTTATCATACAGTAAAAGTCAGCAAAACTCATTCTATTTTCATTGTATTCATTAGCTCTATAGGAAATTCCTTTGGCATATAGAAATCAAGGTCTTGGTGATCTTTTACTCTTCACGGCCTTTCAATGGGTAGAAAAATCAAAATTATTCGTTATACCAACATGTCCTTTTGTTCGTAAATATTTAGAAACTCGCTTTCCAGATCATAAAAGGTCATGTATCATATTAAACAACAACAACACAATATACCACCAAAAAGAAACCCCATGATATATATATATATATATATCTTAAAATAAAAAAGAAAACGTTTGTAGTACATGGTTATAAATATAAAAAAAAAGCTCGAAGCATTAGATTTTGCACACGTATTAAAAGGGAAACCTATATCCCTTTTACTAAGGAGTAGTGGGGGTATACAATACCTGAAGGAAAGGTTCCTAAACTACGCTACTTTTACTGTATGAATTACTCATATATGCATGTCCTGGCTCTTATGGATTCAAGACAATTGACTATATAGATACAAAGAAACTAGATATGCCTCGCCTTTGGGGCCGACTCTTCTTTAAGAGTGTTCTATCAAAACTACGTAGGTTATAGGGCTTTCAAGAGAGTATTACATAAACAATGAGGGAACTCCTCTCACCCCATGATTTAAATAAGGAAGATAATCCATATGTAACACGAAATGAAATCATATGCAATGGCTTTGACCATCAAAAAAAAAAAAAAAAAAAAAAAAAAGTTGGCTACGGACATTTAAAATGATCGTTCTCACTGTACATACATACCCTTGATTCCAGTCATAGGGTGTAGTAGCACACAGTCATTGCATTAACTATGCCCATATATAAACTCAAGTAAAACCTAAACACTTATTAAGTAATAGATCTTACATCTCAAAAGACATTGGAGTGTATTACAATGAGAAACCTCGTGTTAGGACATGATCTCTAAATATATTAGCGTACATGTACTTTATAGAAATCATATTTACAAAAGTGAATAAAACAGGAGAAGCAGATGATTTTTCGGAAACGGAACAATTTTTCGCTTGAGCCATGGGGGGGAGGGGGAGGGCTCATAACAATGTGATTATAATGAGCAACGCACCAAGACAGCTGAGCTTCTTTACATCTTATATTATGCATGAGGTTATTCAATATAAACATGTGTTAAAGTGGGTTTATATTATATTATGCTTGTGTGCATCAAATAGGATAATAAGTTCATACTTTGTCAGTTTTATGTGCATGATACTACGTAGCCGTTTATTATTCAAGTAACAATGAAAACTAAAAAAGATGCACTACGCAAAATGTAAAACATTTAGCTTTTGACATAGAGGAATATATTTACACCAGCTTTTCTTACCTTTTTGAAAGGGCTTAAAACGACTAAGCCGGTTATAAAGTGCCAAACAAAGTTGAATGATAAAATCTTATCATTTTGGAAGCTCTCTTCTCTTTTTTTACACAGGCACGTTTTTTGTATACAAAAATAAACTGCATGATAGCCGCCGCCGCCGCCTCATGAAATTCAACCCTCTTAACTGCTTGTTCGCCACACACGTTCTTTTTACAGTATGAAGTAGCTGTGTATTTATAAACTTGTATCACCAAGCTTCCTCTAAAATAGGAATCAAACATACCTTTTTATTTATTTATATAAAAAAACACACTTGTTTTTTTTATCATTTCTTTTCTTTACTATAACATGTCAGCATCTAAAGTAATTCCATCAAATGAACAACGCCCTGTCTCAACAAAACACAGCCGAGAAACACTAAGCCGTAAACACTCTGAACGGCATCATTTGATGCAAATTCAAAACTATGTCATTTATCGAAAAACCATTGGAGCTGGCTCTATGGGAAAAGTCAAATTAGCAGAATGTCTAACTGATATTCAAAAACAAAAAGTAAAAAAAAAAAGGGGGAGAAACCCTGAAATGATATTTAATAAATTCTATACGTATAGTATGCTGTAAAGATTATGCCTAAAGTGAACCTTGAAGGTACTTTAACAAGAACATCCAAATCAAAAGATCCTAAAGATACACCTGAAGAAAGAGAACAAAGAACAATACGAGAAATGGCCATTATGCGACTACTTAGACATCCCAATATTTGTCAACTAAAAGAATATATTTCAGAAGGAGACAAATATTATATGTTTCTTGAGTATGTAGACGGTGGGCAACTATTAGATTATATTATAAAGAACGGTAGATTAAAAGAAAAGCAAGCAAGAAGATTTGCTCGGCAGATTGTAAGCGCCTTAGGTAATCACTTGTCTTTTTTTGACGCATAATGTTAACAAGTGATATATATATAGATTACTGTCATAGGAATTCTATTGTTCATCGAGGTATGTATATAACAGCAAACAGGCCGGAACTTTACTAAATAGTGTGTAGACTTAAAAATTGAAAATATTCTAATTACTCAAAGCGAACAATTAAAGATTATTGATTTTGGCTTATCCAACGTTTATTCCCCTAATCAACAATTGAATACATTCTGCGGCTCTCTTTATTTTGCAGCACCTGAACTACTAAGAGCAAAACAGTACACGGGTCCTGAAGTGGATGTATGGAGCTTCGGTGTGGTTTTATACGTTTTAGTTTGTGGAAAAGTTCCATTTGATGATAGCAATTTGCCTGCATTACACGAAAAAATTAAATCTGGCGTTGTGGATGAGTATCCAGACCATTTAGGGAAAGGTGAATAACAATTCGAAATTGCGCAGGTGTAAAAAATATAGGCTTAACCAATGCATTAGAATGTATTGATTTATTGAACAAAATATTTGTGGTGGATCCAGCTCGTCGTATTACGTTATCTGCAATTAAACAGCATCCATGGATGAACAAAGGCTATGAAGAACCTATTCACAACTACTTGCCGCGTAGAAAACCCATTGAAAGTATTGACATGGAGATTGTCAAAGGTATGCACGGGTTCGGGCTCGGAAGCCCCGAAGAGATCAAAGATAAACTTGAAAAAATTATTACTTCCACCGACTACGTTTCAGCAGCGCTAGAAATTGACCAAAACTATATGAACAAGGAAAGTAGCGATCAACAGTTGGCTAATCGACCTCGTTGGAGACGCAGTTTATCCACACGTAAACGAACAGTCGCGCAGGACGATTTCAGATCTTTACCTGCCATGTATGACCCGCTTGTCTCCATTTATTATCTCGTGAAAGAGCGAAAAGAATCAGAAGAACGAAAGCAAAAACTTTTAAATATTGAACCTAACCCTATCAGTTTAAGCCGTTCAGCAAGTACTTTAGTAGGAGATCACCCAGTCAAACAACAACAGCAACAACAACAACAACAACAACAACAACAACAACAACAGGAACAACATCAACATCCTGTGAGTTTACAAAGACGAAAGACGTACGATAATAGCAAGCCAAAACAACTGCCTGACGTACCTCCTGAAGTACCTAAACCAACAGCGTCTAAAAGCGAAAAAATCCGTTCTAGCAGTGCAACGACACGTTTATTACGAAAGAAGAGTTTACAGCAGGCTGCTAAAAAGATTGGACTCAAGCTAGATCATAAAAAGTCATCCACAACATTGAAAGACTTTCCTGTTCCCCCTCCTCCTGCTTCTAGTTCACCTAAAAGATCTAGCTGGTTAAATAGTAGTAGTGGAAAACTCCAACAACGCCAGTCAATGGATCCTACACCTCGACCCAGCAATAGTTGGAAGAGGTTATCCATGAATCGTAAAAGTGCGCGTATTTCATTAGAACAATCTTCATCGACAGACCCTTCTCATAAAAAAGAAGGTAAAAATAAGACAAAAATACTTTTTACTTTCTACATAACTGATTGCGTACTATAGATATACCTTCTATAGAAGCAAACCACTCAGAATCGAACAAGAGAAGTTCGCCCAAGAGTATATTTAAATTAAGTCATGGCGAACTCTTTCGAATGTCTCCTGAAGACATGCTCACCCATCTCGCAGCTATCTCACGGCAATTCAATATCAAGACAGCAACTTCAGCCACCGATCAGTTCCAGTTGAATTGTGTTTGTCAACATAAACAAGTCAAGGGAGATTTGACATTTTCTATTCTCGTTTATGAAGCGAGATGGGCAGGTGGTAAAATTGGATTTAAACTAAAAGATCACAGCACGAATGATGGTCATAAACAAGCTTTAAAAGACATTTATAAACTCATTTTAAACGAACTTGAAAAAGTTCATTAATAACATCTACATAAATCCCCTCTTTAAAATAAAAACAACCAGTAGTCGCGCTATGTGTGACCTGTACTAAATTTAGCCCTCATTAAAAAAAAAACCGAGATTTTTTTCAAAGTGATGTACAAGAGCAGTTACTGCTACTACTGCTATAAAAGGTAACTGTTTTTTTTTTTTTCAGGGAAAGAGTTCGATTTTTTATTTTTTAGATCTGCTCAGCTAAAAATAAGAAATGCTGGGGTGATATTTACTTATTTCTTGTTCAGGTACACGAATATCGCTCGCCTATATTATCATAGAGAAATTATTACCTCTTTTTGGTGTTCAATATAAGAATGTCTTGTTACACTTATACTTTAATATGCTTTCGACTGATATTTGCTAAAAGCTGTCCGTGATGTATCAAAATGCCGAGTATATAGAGCTGCAGCCTAGGATATTATCAAGAGAGCACAATAGTAGAACTTTGTGCCATGGAAGTTTTTATGTCAGGTTAAAGAAATCTAATAAGAACTCAATGAGTACAAGTGTTTGACAGGGACTGCGTGCAAGTATGTATTTTATTTGCGAGCAAACGATTTGAAAGTAAACCCACAACGATAGAAGATGATTAAAGATCGCTAGAGCTGGTTCAAATACCAGGAACCTGTTTGATTATTGTATATAATAACATTGGTTTGTATCCATCCGAATTTAGTAAGAAATTATTTATAAATAGCTTTGCCCAAAAAAAAAAAAAAAAAAAAAATATCTGAATTGTAAAAAGAAGGAAATCTATTTTTTTTTTATTTTTTGCCAAGGATTCGCCTTTTTCTCTTTCTCTCTTTGTGTAATAATGTCAGCGCCACACTATAACAACAACAACAACAACAACAACAACAGCGATTATCATTATTATAACGACAATAACTATCAACAGTCACCACCGCCATTACCACATCACTACGAAACACCTTCTCCAGATCAATATGCTATGAAGAACATGTCTTCACCTCCACCTTATCCGGTATACCACCAAAATAGCTACAGCAATGATGGATTGGGTCCCAACCCTACAAATAATAGATTCAGTGACCAATCTAGACAGTCCTCTTCACCCTATATAAATCACTACGACTCTGATGATGAAATAGAAAAGATTATACCTCGAGAAAGAAGAAAGCGTTCATGTATGGACAAGTTATGTTGTGGTTGTTGTACATGCTGCCCTAAATGGCTTCGTTGGTGTACATGTATTATATTTATAATTATTGTCATTCTTGCTATTATCATAGGTGTTCTTGTTGGCATCTTTAAAGTACCCAATGTTCAATTTACAGGTCTTAGACAAGATCCACAATTCTCTTATTCGAATAATCTGCTCGGTATAGACTTTAGCGTGGGTATCACTGTAGATAATCAAAACTTTGAAAGCATTACTTTTGAAACTATTAAAGCCGAAGTAAAAAGAATTCTTCTCCCAGTTTCTTTAAAAGTTTTATTTAATATTTTTTATTTTAGGCTTATTATCCAGCACCTTATCATGTATTTATTGGAGGAGGCAATATCACAAATACACATATCAGTTCTTTTGCTGTTACAAATATTACCTTTCCTTTTGATATTCAACTGAATTCATCAGACCCAAAACAGCAAGGTGTTTTGATGGATTTAGTAACTCGTTGTGGCCTTGATGGTAGCACGCCTCAAAATATCAATTTTAATTATTACATTTATCCTACTGTTCGTATTGCCGGTATTGCTATTACACCAAAAATATCCAAATCCATGAGTCTCGCTTGTCCCGTAAGTTTAAAAAGAAAATCGCATTTTATAGTGTACTAAATATTATTACATGTAGACTTCTGAGTTAAGTGGTTTATTAAGTGGACTATTTGGAGGACATTAGTAACATATTGTATCATATACAGACCTATATTTATTGCTGTTGTTTTTTATACGTTTACTATTTATATCCGTTGAATAAAAATAGAAGTATGTACTATATATTATTAGCTCAAATTCATATATCTTCAGCAACCAGAAGACAGTATCAGAGATAAATAAGAGATAGACTCAGAAAAGCTTACTTGCACTTTAATCTCGTAAGTTTTTCTTCAGGGCGATTCAGAGCATGGTGCTCTTTCTTTGTTACCTCAAAGCAGATATTCGTAATAGTAGCTGCCTTTACGTATGAGAGCATTGTCTATTATCAAATATATGTATTCTCACAACAAAAGTTTTCAATTGAAAAACTTGCAAGTAATTAAGATCTTTTATATGGATTTCTCCAAGCACAAAATTTTGTCCTAAAAAAAAAAGGTATATACCTAAGTAATACTTGTCGACCTTTATATATATATATATAGAATGAAAGGCAGCATCAACAATATGTACGAAGAAAGTTTCGTAACTAGTTTTTGTCATCTTACATAAGCAGCGGGATCAAAAAAGTCTTTCTTCATCATTCAAAGACCTTTAATGTCTTGAAATATGCTATTCAAAGTTGCAAGACACATGTTGAGTATTACTACTCTACTACCCAAGATGACCGAGAAACAATTCAGCCATTCAACAAAGCAATATTCTTTTTGACTTTGAATCTATAAATTATAAAATTACAGCCACATATTTTAAATTGGCGCGATTTTTTGAAGTGAAAGAAGTTCTGTTAACAATTATGTATACCTATTTTATTATGCATTCTCGTGTGAATGTTATCGATCATACGAAATAGCTTAATGGTATATATTCTGCGTTTATGGATTAACAAAGTACTTCTTTCGTGAAAAATGATTGGCTATCGATAGCTAATATTTATGCAGACTGTAAATAAAGAGTTGACTGTTCCGTGAGAAAAGGAAGCTTAATCAGAAACTATTAAGGGGTAAACAAGTAGTAAAATTGTATAAAAAAGAAACAATTTATTCCTTATTTCTTCTCTTCTTTTTTTAATAATAACATCACTCGATATTGAACATGGTCAAATCCAAGCACTCTTGTTTCACGTATTCCACTAAAAAGCCAAGCTAAACACTACCGTTGCTACTATTTGCTCTCTTCAAAATAATCATCAAAGCAAAAATAATTTCTGTATCTTCTGCATTCATCTACCAAAGCAAAAAATACTCTCTGCTTGTATTTGTTGTATTCATCATGGCGTCTTCAAATAACTTGGTTTTACTTCTGTCATCCTATGATATGCTTACTTGAAGTTCTCCTCATGTCTTGCCTAATATCTGCTTGATCCTCTCTATTGCTAAACCTATTTGCTCTTGACCATATATAATTGACTCTGGTTGAAGTGTGCTGCTATTATTCACCTTCTCTTTCTTCAGAGGTGCTCTATTATGTACTTGTCTTGGTGACTGTTGGTGGATGGTACAAATGCTTTATGTAGTTGAGAGAAACGGGACATTTTTTTTTAACCACTAACCTGTATATGTAGGGTTTCTAGATGTAACATCCCTTGACCAATTCCTGGGTAATCTAGAAATAAGACGTTTCTCTCGATAAAGCACACCTAGCCATTTCACTTGACTACTAGCCAGGTTTTAGTAGTATATCGATGGACTTCACTTCTTATATTTCTAATAAAACTCAAAGCTGCATACCTCCTATTCTCTCCTAATAAAAACCTTTTGTCTTTATGATACTACCAAATACTGAATACAATACTTTCAAATTTAAAACAATGCTTTAGACTTTTGGATATTGTACCTTTGCCTTAACTTATAAGCCCTAACAGCAGTGTTATTTGATGATGTACTCTAAATCAGTTAATGGCACTACAAATTAACTAAACAAGTATTTCTTCCCAAAGTTTAACAATAAAGAATTAAAAAAATGGTATACAAGCGTGCTTTTCTAGAATGTTTCTGTAACAACATCAAGGCCAAAGAGCAGCGCTTAGAAGAAAGGTATACGTACAATAATAATAGTAATAGTTATATAATACATATATTCCTAACTACGAGCAAACAAAAAGCAGCTAGTTTGACATAAAATAAATTAAGAGTAAAATTAATTATGCTTTATTATGTAAAATGGAACTATATATTTGTATGACTAATTGTTATTTACAGCGGGTTGACTTTATAATGTTTGTGGTCTATTATTAAGACAACTATTTGGTCCGTGCCATATCCCATTCACTGTTTTTGCTGTTGGTTACCTTTGATTTAATCATCGAGTTGTCATTTGCCTCAGCCACCTGATTGTGTAACGTACCACTGGCTTTTTCCTTGAAAAGTACCCCATTCATTTCACTAGTAGCGATTATGCCTTCAAATCGCACAGATTTCTTGTTGCTATCTTGTTGCTTTTTGTCACTTGTACTATCAGTTGACAATCGTTTTTGATTTTCCTTATCAACAAGTATGTTTAAATCGTTTAAAAATCGATCAATTCGATAATGGTATCCAAGCAACAATAAATGCATAATGCGCGCAAAAGGTTTCTTGATCACACCTTGTTCAGTGATTTTTAAAGTAACTTGATTGCTCTCTACTTCCCTTTCCTGTAGTATATCAAACGTCCATGAACCTGAGAATGTGGGTGTCTTCTTTTTAAACTGGTATTTATCACTAATGATACTACTAGGCGTTTCTTCAAGAATTCTAATAAGGCTGCGAAAAGGAACTAGCTCTTGATTAATGACCAGAGTTTTTCTCTTTCTAGTTGAATACTCGACAAAGACAACCTTTTTATTCTCGTTTGCATTGATATCAATTTCATCAATTACTACTTCTTGAACTTTATGCTGCCATTCAGGGTACTTTGAAACGTCTGTCAGGATAGACCAGAGCTTCATAGAAGATATCTTGAATGTAGAAGATCTCGAAACAATATGTGTAGCGGGGACAATCAGTCCAGCTATATAAACAATCAATGGCACAACAGGTATAATGATTAACAGCGTCAATATCATTGATAAAATAGTCATTTCGTATATAAAAAAGAGATAAAAAAAAAAAAAGAACAATTTTGTAATAATGCTAAAATTTATCTATAATATCACATTATCTGTTTCGTGGTAAATTCTCAGAAAAGCAACGTTTACGTTCTTCCCCCCCCCCATCAATTTATGATAAAAAACAGTAAAAAGATGATCACCAAAAATCTCGTTTTCATTGCAATATCCAATCAAAATACCGAACGTTTAGAAAAGAAGCACAAAGGAAAAATGCTTTAAACACGAAATTTTTCGTTATTATTTCAACAGCCATGTTTTTAGGCTTTCTTAAACATGGGATCTCCAACAGATCCCATTCAACAACACTGGTTTTAAGCGTGTCCATCATATCAACAGTTGTTGTCATGTTTCTCATGTTTGATTCCTTTTTCTTGCAATTACCTCAAACACGATCCTTTATTTCACCTTTGCAAAATCAGGATGTTCAAAATTGTGTCATGAGTTACTCTTACCCAACATTCTATGAAATCAAATCACCTGAATCACAATTCTCAAAAAAGCACAAACTCTATCTTTACCGAGAAGGAAAC